>VXAA01006405.1:379882-420721 GCA_013399115.1 Anseranas semipalmata
CGGGGGCGGCGGGGCGCGGAGGGTCCTTCGGGACCTGCCCGGCTGCAGCCGCAGCGGCGCTGGTGGCGGCGGGGTGGGCTCGGCCGGCGTGTGAATCCGGATAAACTTGCGGGCTTGTGCGTTACCGGGCTGCCTTCATTTATTGCTATTTCTTATCCTGACGCCGGCGGCTAGCGGAGGGGAGAGGCGGTAACTCGGGCAGCGTGTAGCGCCGAGGCGCCTCGCTGGCTTTTCAGAAAAGGCTTTAATGTTTAAATAGGCGAGAGGAGAGGCACGCAGCCCTCCGCGCAGGTACGGTGCCAGCTGCGCAGAGTGGCAGGATCCGGAGTTTGTTGCAGCCTGAGATGCTGCTGCCTCCCGGCTGAGGTCGAGCCGCAGAACTATGCGATTCACAAAGCCTGCCGACACCTATCGCCCGAGCGCTTTGTTTCAACATGCCGTCTGGTGGAGAGACTTTCTTTGGAAGCAGTTCTCTGCCCCTTCGGAGGTGTGGGTATGCTTAAGACGTGTGCACCGGGCTCTTAGCTGGGGAGGCACTAAGGGTGTGTGTTTGTGTGACATAGGTGTAAAAAAGAAAAAAAGAGCAAAGCAAACAGGCTTTTGATAAGATCCCATTATTTCGACTATAAACATTGTAATTCCTCTGTTCTTGTTTCCTCACTGAAACTCTTTTCCTCCTTCTCATGGATATGGTCCATGATTTGTTTGGTTTTTATACTCCCTTCCAGAGAGCTTTTCTTTTGAGACAGATTTGCTTAGGCTTGGGGTCTGACCGACGCTGTTGGAAAATATCTGCAGCCTTCTAACTTCTGATGTATATGGAGGTCTTGCTTTTAACCTTTCTGTATCCAAGCTGAGGTCACGGGCCTTTTTGAAATGCCCACTGAGAGTGAGCTAACGCAGAACGCATGGGATGATAATAATAGTAATTTAGAAAAAAAGTCTTGCGCTGAAAATGCTATTCTTGGGTATATAACGGTGTGTGATTGGATTTGAGCTTCTTGTTAATTGCATGGAAGGTGAAATGTAGAAGTAACTGTGGCTGAGTCTTACGGAGGCAGGACGATTTGGGGCCGTCGCTGTCTGGGGCACTGGTGTATCATCAGCACGGGGTTCTGTGGAAAATTCCCTCCATGCACACGCTTTTGCTGGCAATAGAGCTAAAAAGCCCAAATCTCTGGTTCAAACCTGTAATGTCTGACAGTGGTTTTGGACAGCTTGCCAGGTATGCGAAGACAAATGAAAAAGATGTTTGTTTTCTGCTGCTTGTCTGGGGGAGAAAAGTTGTTTGGGCAACACCTGATCAAAGTTTTATACACGTTATGAAGTCTCCTTGGAAGCAGTGGCCAGTAACGTTGAACATCCAGATTAGAGATGCCAGCAGGACAATAAATATTGTTTTGGCCTTAATATAATGTGTTTAAATTACACATGCAAATGCAATAACTCGGAACGAGCCGCTCATCCAAAGATGCGCTCTGGCTTAGCTGAGCACGCAGGGAACTGGCAGGTAGATACTTCTGGGCGCTGGTCTCCGTTCCCCAGCTGGCTCACGTGGGCCTCCGGCTTTGCCAAAATCCCAGGGTGTGTTTCTCTCCTGTTTCTGTACCTGACTCTGGCTCCAGTTCAGGGTTCTCACTTTGACCCCTTGATGAAGTGGAGCAGGAGCTCCATCAGCCACAGCCTGACGGAGGCTTCAGCATGGTTTTAACTCTAGTCATATGTGTTGTCCTGGTGAAATTGTGGGATCTGTGTAATCAAGCTTGCATGCGAGGGTTTTAAGCTCAGGGCTGCCTACCATAAGCTTTCCAGGGTGTGATCTGCACGTCTCTTTTACTTGCATATTGCTCAGAACAAATGCCACATTGTGTTCGGGTTCGGTGCAGAGGAGCTGACATTGTTTGGGACCAGTACCTACAAAGCAGGAGCAGTGGCGCTACTATGCCGGAGTTTCATGGAGGATTAGTTTGCAGTGGAGATCTGAAGTCTTGCTGAAAGCTAGTGAAGCTTATACTCTTAAATGCTCCAGCCATCTTTTCAAGCAGAATTAAGTTTTCTAAGTCAGTGAAATATTTCTCGGACTATGACCCCAATCAGTTGATGGTCCCTGGAGGATGTAGGTCTACAGTGATGCATGTGACCTAGATGGTCGGTTGGTGTGACTCTACCAAAGACTCAGTGATTTGTGTTTTTGCCCACACGGCCATTGACTTTGGGACCTGGAGTAGGGCACCGGCCTTTTAAAACAGTGGTCTTATATTGCCGTCTGTATGTATTTGTCAGTCAGTCCTGCAGCCCTTCTGTGCATCAGGTAGCAGCTACTCAGGCAAGTAATTCCACTGGCTTGAGTGTGGCTATTCAGCTGAGGAAATGGTGTGCAATCTGAGTAAAAGGCGGTGGATTTGGGGCATGAGTGCTCTCCTTTTTTTTTTTTTTTTTTTTTTCCTTTGGGGAATGTGGGAAATGCATTCCCAAAGCCTGGGATCCTGGCATGCCTTAAATTTTCTCCTGTTGTTAGGCTTTGCCTCTATCCGGTGGGTGGGCTGGGGGCCGGACTTTCCTCCCCTTTGCAGTACGCAGAGCTTCTGGAGAAATTCCACAGCTGTTTTTGGGTCTGTCCGGAGCTGCCTGCTTGCTGTGCTGGTGCTGTTTTCTCCACAAATAGGTTTGCTGCCGCTGCGCTGGGCTCTGCGAAGGGAGCAGAGAAGCAAGCCCGTGGAAGCGATGTGGCTCTGTGGCACAGCCTGTCGAACTGCTAGAGGTGTTGGAGGAAGCCCTTCCAGCTCTCACCAGCACGAGCTGGTTGTGCAGCATCTCCCCAAGTCCTGAACTGGCGAGGGCCTTGCCCCCTCTTCTAAGCAGCTGCTGTTCTGGGTTGGGGTCACCTCCGGGTCTGGGATGGGGTCACCTCCATGGCAGGCGTCTGGCTGCAGGGGGTGGCAGTGGTCGCGAAGGGGCAAGGAGCCCCAGCAGCTTCCACTCTGACCCTTGAGTAACAGCCTTCCAGTCCTGATAAGGCATTTTGCTCCCTTCAGATGCAAATGGCTTTGCCATCCCTTCCTTCTGGCTGGAGAAATTACCCCTGCAGAGTAACCTTCAAATGGAAATGAATTTGTAATTGGCCCCTTCCTGCTCCAGATGCAGAAAAACTGGGAAGTTACAGAGCTTAGCTGCGGCGTGTGCTGTGCAGCTTACACACGCGACGGAGCTGGGACAGAACCAAACATGGAAACGCCACTCGTCAAGTGGATCATAGTTTTCATCTTTCTTTTTTTTTTCCCCCTTTTTTTCTTTTAACTTAGTTTCCCCAGGAAACGAGTGCCGTCTGTCTCCTGCCCTTTCCATTTGGCCAGCTTCAACCAAATCGCACCAAAGGCTGGCAGTCTTGAAGATGATTAATTTCCCACTTGCTGTTGTTGAGATGAGTGGCTGGGGAGATGGGAAATCTTTGAAGCAGTGCTGCCTTTGACAAGAAGGAGGTGGGTTCCAGCCACTGCCCGTTCTGCCCGCGCAGTGGTCAAACATGCGGTGCCTGGCTTTGCCACGAGGTGCACGTGGTCCCCAGGGTCGGGGTTGGCGTGAAGCAACGTAGGTAGGAGCTGCGGTGGAGGACGGGAGGGCAGAGGACGTGTGTCGGTGTTGTCCCGCGTGGATGCAGCTGTACTGACACACAGGTGTTCTTGGCAGCTTTTCCGTACGGGCATGCTGGGCATGGTGGGCACGTCTCGTCCAGACCCCAACCGCTTGAGCAGACGGGCATCTGTTCAGGCAGAGGCACGGGAAATAGGAGCGCTGGGGTTCCAGGAGCCTGTGTGGGATGCCCGTGCAACTCCTCAGTCAGTGCGTGCCCTGCTGCCCTCTGCTGCTGCTGCTCCTCAGGCGGTACATCCCTGTTGTCCCAGGGCGTCGAGCGTGGTGGCTCTGCAGAGACTCCCAGTGTCGATCTCTGATGTCAGAATCGTGAGCGTCACTCAGAGGGCTGAGCTGAATCTCAAACACCCTTTTCAGACGGCTTGTGATGCAACTGAGACCAGATGCATCTGTCAAGGTGAGGTGAAGGGAGGAACTGTGTCGCTGGTTCCCCGTCGCGGGTTACGGAGGGCTTGGATCACCAAGCCATGCACAGGGGGCTGCTGGTCCCTCTTCTGTCCTTCCCCACCACTCACCAGCAGCTCCCGCTCGCGAGGTGGCACAGCAGACACCCGTGATAGGGGTGGTGCATTCTCCATTACGTTTTAAAGCAAACAGAGTGGTTTGCATGCCAAAAGCAAAGGACTTGCTTCCACCCAGACAGATGTTACCCCAGTGGAGCCTTTGCAAAGTGCGTGAGCTGGAGAGACCTGGTGTGGTCGGAGCGCCCGGACGCTGTGGGCTCTGGCCGGCTGAGCCCGCGGGACCTGGTAGCTCCGGGCCTGGCAGGCTCTGCACTCTGGGGACGGGGAAGGATGGAAGCGAAGCTTGCTTTGTCAGGAACAACAGCGTGCAAAGCTTGTGGCAGTAGCTGCCAGCACCTGCTAGGCAAGGTAGAAATACTACTTGAAAGAAGGAGGGAGGGGGGTGTTTACAAATGGGAGTATGCAAAGACAAATAGAGTTTTTTTTTAAAGTGCAAAGCCTATAGAGTGAGTATGCCGTCAGACACAGTGCCTCTTGCCAGCTAATATCATCTGCAAA
Source organism: Anseranas semipalmata (assembly GCA_013399115.1). NCBI lineage: Eukaryota > Metazoa > Chordata > Aves > Anseriformes > Anseranatidae > Anseranas > Anseranas semipalmata. The sequence continues at coordinate 384,556 of VXAA01006405.1, forward strand.
TAAAACAAGTCAGGTTGTTGCTATTGCAGCTGCTTTCCCTCATAAGGCAGGGTGAGCCAGACTCGTCCGACTCTGGGAAACAGGTTGGCAAGTTGCCTGAAGTCTGAGGTGCACAGGGTAATTTACTTAAAAAAAAACAATATAACAATTATTGTCCAGGATGAGCACGTACAACCATAATGTTTACTTGCAGTTGTATTTTCTATGACACGCTCTTAGAAGTTGCTCGTTGGCTGCGTTCACCAGCAAACACAGCCTGGAGGTGATCAGCTCCTTCCCTGACCTGCAGTTAACAGCAGTAATTATACTTAAACAAGTTTTAATGTGGGAGGTAGGAGGGATTCAGCGGCTTGGAGCTGTCAGCTGGGTTATTTGGGATCCAGGCCCTGGGAGCTTTCGTTCTGACCTTGGGCAACGTGCATCAGCTGCTCCGTGCCTCTGCTTTTCAAATCCGATCCGTTACGATTCATTTCAGAGCAATTGACTGATATCAGCCTTGGTTTCCTCATCGGAACCAACCCTAAAATCCCCAAATGTTTGTGTGTGAAATTGAAGTTCAAGAATAAAATCTCCCTCTCTCCTCCCTGCTCTTTACCTCTGATAGAGGTGGAAGAAAAAGAATCATTCATAGCCATCTGCTGGAGGCATCAATCACGCTGGGAGCAGTCTGCTGGTTGTTCCACACGTTATTAATGATGAAAAGATATAAACATATGAACTCATAATTATGTTGCATTTAAATTACTTACAAAATAATGACATTAGGAGAACAAGGAGGTTACAAAATCCAGCGGACTAAAGCAAGGAAGTGCCAGAACTAACGTTGCACAGCTCCCCTTTGCATCTGCATTATGATACAATCTTTAATTCTATAATTGCATCATTTTTTCCCTTTCACAGAGTCCCTCTTTCAGTGGATAGGTAATTGCTGCATAATTCATTTTCTCTTCCCCATTTACTTTCTGCATGTGTCTCTGCATCTATTTTACACCCCACCCAAACCTCGAACTGAGCAGTGCTGTTAATTCCTTCCCGGGGGCTTCGCAGGCGGGGAAGCTCTTACTCGTGAGACATCTCAGATGCTGGCACTGTATTTGTTTTCAGGAATGGAGGCAAAGAGCAAAGAAAGCTCAAATGATTGAAACTCCTTCAATTTTGGCTGCCTCAAAGAGATGCTTAGGGATGATTTTGTTTTTCACTCGCCCCAGAATACCTAGCATGATGTAGCAGTTCATGTGCTGGAAGCACAAGGACGATTGACCTGAGCTGTAAGTCTCAGCACTCTTGCAGGTCAGCCCTAGATGCCCCGGATTTGCAGAGGGTGAGGACTGCCCCGTTAGGGGTCACCTGGAGAAAAACAGCTCTTAGCGGCTTGCCGAGCGTCTTGCAAAGACTGTGGAGCGGAGAGGGAGGCAAGTGCTGCCTGCAGGTGGTATGTCCAGCTTCCTCCAGTGAGGTGGTTGTCTCTTTTTCTTCCTGCCTTGCCTCGCTCACTGATCTTTCTGACCTCCACTGAAGCCGCAGTGGCCCTGGTCATCCAGAGGGCTTAGACCTCTGGCCTGCAGCATTAATTTCTAACCCATGAGCTAACAGCCTACACTGCCTGGCTGTGGGTGACAGGAGTTGCCAGAACGGGGCGACGTGCTCAGCAAGTCGCATGCTGTGCTGGGGAGGTTCGCTGCCCGGAGGCAGGACACCCCCAGACCCCATGTAGGGTGGGGAGGGCAGAGCTCTGCTGCTTCCTGACTCCTCTCTGGCTTGTCTGCGTCCGTCCTGCTCTTCCCTCAGTGGCAGCCTGGTTTTCCATCCCCTTAAGCTCACCCTCCCACCCCTCTGTTCCTGTCCGTCTCTGACAAATGCCACCGGCTTCTCCCCGTGCTTGTTGGTGCCGTGCCTCTACCCCGTGCCCTTCTGTTGGTACTACCAGTGCCACCTATAATTTTTCAGAGGCCCCAGATCTAGATGCCCTAGTAGGGCCGTGTGCTATCTTGATTGAAATTTAGATCTGGAATTTTTACATGTTCAAACTCTAGATAAAGGCCTGTCCAAAACCCTCGAATGAAGCATTTTTGGGGTTCCATCTTCCTTGCTTCTAGTCTAGAGCTATTACTGTGGTCAGCCTCTGAGATCAAGCAATGGTTAAATGGCTGCTTTAGGCCAGCTCTATAAAGTGGCTTTATATCTAAAGAATATACTGTGTTCTGCCCTGTTTCTCAGTGTTTCTTTGTATGTGGTCTCACTTGATCCCACCTAACTTCTTCTACAGTTAAGCCTAGGTGAATATGCTGTTTTATGGGGCTGAATATGAGACCTAAATTACATCGATTCATAGAAAAATGAGGAAGACTGGCCACTTATGGTTTTGTTTTCTGGGAGTATGCATATGCAGGTTGTAGGGGCTGGGCTTCCAGCTGAAGTGCAAGTTGGCACAAACTCAGCCGCTTCCTGGAGAAGACATGCGTAGTCTCAGCAAGTAATTAGATGCTTTTCAGCCTGTGTTTCATTCTTCTGACCAATTTACAGGCAGGGTCTTCCTAGAGCTCTGTTCAGAGGAGAAGAGGGGAAGGAAGGTTGGTATAAACCTCATACTGCAATAAGAGAGGAAGAAGCAGAAATTCTGATTATGCTCAAATGAACATAACAATTGGCTTTCTTTATACACTCAGAGCTTTTTTTTGTTTCATTAACATAGATGAGGAAAAGGGGATGATACCAGCAAAGAAAATAACAGTTGCCAGCAGAGGCAACTGTCTTGGAACAGGCCAGGCTGACCTGCGGTGAAACAAATGGGATGAGAATGGTTTTAAACTCAGACTTGTGTTCTTGGGAATTTGTGATATTAATCATGGCCATGATAGATAGGAAACATATCAAATTAGAATCATAGAATAATGACAGAACAGAGCGTCTTAAAGTTTTGGATGACTCAACAGATTGTATGTCTTTACTATTAATTAATAAGCCAGATACTAAGAACTTGCATCAGCCAATTCTCCCTGCATTACCACTGTGTGTGAACAAGTCCAGGAACCCATGTTTCAGAACTGAACTTCACCTGTTTGAAGAAGAGAAAAATACTCAAAGGAACATGAGACTGGTTTGCATCATCTGGTCTGCAGGTACTTGGGAGCCAGGGATGTTGTCTAAAGAGTCTGTGAAAGATAACAGGGGAAAAATGGTTTGTATCAAGAAAGAGGTCTACACAGCTTTCAGAGGGGAGAAAAAAAAGGTGCTGTGAATGAAAAGAAGGTTGCACATCACTGACCTGGCCACCTCCAGCCTGGAAGGGAGCAGTGAGCCTGCGTGCCTAGGATCTGGTCTGAGTGTGGGTAGGGGTCACGTGCTGGCTTCAGGTAATCTCTGACACAGCCTTGTCCTGGGTAGTTTGTGTGTGTGTTTTGCTTCTGAGGTAAACATATTTGGGGAAATCTTCAGACACCGTAAGCTGTCGTAGCTCCCTGGGGACAGAGGCCGCTGCTCTGTGGGGTGGCCCCGTGCTGGATGTGCCTCGCTGGCGTCTCTCCCCCTCCAGCTCTGCCTCCTCCTCTCCTCTTCCTCTCAGCATCTGGGGTTGGTTGGATGCCGAAAGGCACGGACAGGACTTTGAAAAAGCTGGCTCAGCAGAAGAGGTGGAGAGCCAACTGATGCCAGTATTAATATTCTTTCAAAATTGATGGATGAGACGATTATAAAATTGCAGAGGGAAGTGAAACTTAAAAGGAACCTGTGTTTTAATTGCAGTCTGGATTTTTTTTCAGCAGCCAGCTTCTAAGGTGCAGGGCAGATTAAGCTTTTTTTTTGTGTGTGAGGATGTTAATGAGACTGTACAATATATATATATATATTTTAAAAAAAGACCAGTCTGTTTTCTTTACTCTGGTGCTCTGTCTTCAGTTGCACTGTGTGGTAGCATGCTGTGTCCAGACAGTAAATCAGATCTGAAGTGCTGTCCCGATGCAGCCAGAGGAAAAAGGAGTCTGTCACAAGTAGCTCCAGCTTCACCCGTGGCGTTGAGGTGCCCAAGCCTGCAAGAAGAGGTACCGAGGTGGTGGACTTGCAGTTTCCCCTGTGCGCCTTACCCGCGCTATGCACAATCCTGGGCTGCCGTGTGAAGGTCCTGTAAGTATGCAGTGAAGTGTGCTTGCAGACTCTGTGCGAAGCAGCAGTTCTTCCTTTTATTTGTTTGGCTGGGTTTGATGGCTTTCCCAAATGGCATTCAATAATTCTGGCAGGCTGGCTTGCATGACAAGAGTGTCTTTTTGCCATACTTTGTGCAGTGCTCATAGCCACTGTGATCAAACGTTTTGCTCTAAGCAGAAGCAGTGTATTTAGGGGGTCTGAAAAGAAACGAGGAAGGCTGTGACACCAGGAAGACAATGATCACAATTTTAGGCACGATGGATGTTGCTGAACTGCAGGCACTAGACAGCTAAGTTCTGATGAATGTCAGCTTGAAAACACAGCCCAGATGTTTGTGTGCTGTGTGAGGTTTTCTCATGGAGAGGAGTTTTGCCGGAGTATGCTTCATCTAGAATTGGGCCAAAACATTCTCCATCCAGTTTTGATTTTCTTCAGGCTTTAAGAAAAGCATGGTTTTCTTGCTGGTAGTTTTCCCTACCCTTTCTTTCCTTTGGGATTGAAAACCGCAGAGTTTCCAAAACCCAAACGCAATTTGCCCTAATTGCGCTTGTTTTGAATAAGTACGTGTGTAGGTGAGTTAGTTAGGAGGAGGAAGCATCAGCCTTTTTTTCTCGTCTCCTCCTGTTTTCTCCCAAGTCAAAAGCCGAGAGAAGGAGGCACCTTTCAAGAAGCTCCTGACCAGCAGCGGACTCTTAATTCAAGTCCCAGTCTTGCCGGGTCCTGGCATCCTCATCAGACCTCCCATCGGCTACAGGTGAGGTTGTGTAAGAGGTGTGCTCAGGTGCTCAGAGGGCTGTTTCCAGAGGTGAGTAATTTTGGGCGGAGGCAGCCTTCTGTCCGAGTGCTTTAGCATGCTGGTTTTCAAGCTCCGTGCCTTCCGCCTATCTCGTTCCCCTGGAGGGATGTCCTGGGTCCGTTGGAGCTGTGGCAAGCTCCCCCCTTTTCCCCTGCTTATCTTCCCTGGGGCAGCTGCTGCGATCCACGTGGTGAGGTTTAGAAACGAGTTCCTGTGGCTGCGTTTCCCGCCCTAGTGCGGGTTGGTGTTTTAATGGCTCCAAGCTGAAGTCAGGGAGAGCAGCGCACCGAAGAGCCTGCCAGCTGCGAGAGGCAGGGTTTCCGACATCCTCGACGCCGGTGTGGGCGCAGGCGGTGAAGCAGTCGTGTGCATGTGGCCGTGCTCCCTGCGAGGCACGGGGGCTTCGAGCGCAGCACGCGGTGAGTCCCGAAGGTGACAGCAGACCACTGCGGCCTTCTGGCATGCCAGCGGGCTGAAATCTCTGTGATGTTTACTCTGGAAATATTCCCTCCGTCTTTCCAGAAGCGTGCTGTTTACACACGCGCAGACGTTACGATTTTGCAGTGTGCTTGCTTGCAGTGGCTGTACTTTGGGCACAGCTGGCAATGCTGATAGGGGCACCTCTGTTGTTATACAAACACTCGCTGCTTAGAAGGTAGAAACTTGCTGATAGCAGCATTCGACGTCCAACAACTCTCCCTTCGGCTGAACGGGGAGCTGCTGGTGGTGGAGCTGTGCTGGCAAGTGCTCACGGCAGCAGGACGGCCGTGCTGAGCTGTCCCTGTTGCCATTTGGAATATTTAAATTCCTCAAGACTTTCTTCCTAGCAATGCTTTACAAATATAAATATTTAGAAATAAACCTGAGTTATGCTATTTTGCAGACGCTTGGGAGCCCGTTTTCTTCGTTCCGCCACGGTAGATCTATTAACATCAGTGACTGCAGCCACAGATTGCTTGTCCAGGTATTGCTTGTCTTTGCTATTGTGGCAGCAGGACCTGCTCGTTATTTCTGACCTGATCTTGCAGGATTTCCTTGTGTTCTCTGCTCCATATGCCAATTTCCTCATAAATGTTGTGAGAACTGGCAGTATGGACCCGGTGCCTTGGGCCCAAGTACGAGGCCGTGCTGGGCAGGCTGCTGCCGGCCGCCACGAGACGCGTAGCGTTATCATGTGGGGCTCGGTTCAGAGCGACGGGGCAGCTTCCGTACGCGGGGCTGTGCGGTCTGAGGGCACGTTGCTTAATCCTGAGAGGTGCTTGATGAGAGGCCAAGATGGTTATTTGCATTACCGATGAGATGATTAGTAGATGGTGTTCGTGGTTCTCATTAGAGACCTGTGGAAGATTGGGATCAAACAGAAAGGATTTTTTTTGTGTGTGTGATTCATAAGACCTGCTGCTCAAACCTCCATTAATACTCTCATTTATTGTCTTCAAAACTGGCAGCGAAGCTGGAAAATGCTAATTGTATTGTGCGCTGTCAAGTGGGAACAAAGGCTGCCGTTGCACCGGGGCAACTTCGCTTCCCACAGCGGCTGGGATGCTCCTGAATGCTGGTGTCACTGTTGATCGGCAAAGTACTGCAGAGCCAGCGTAGGAAAAGTGCAGAGGGACCTAATTCCCATACCCTCTGAACATCTGTTCAGAACTGATGATTAGCTGTCTTGGTATAGAGATATCCTTATTTTTACAGGTGAAATCAAAGGGCCAAGCCCCGTGGTCCAAAGCTGTTTATTCTTGGCATGTGTCACGTGTTCAGCTGACCAAATTACTTCAAATGTAAAATTGCCTTTTCCAAACCAGAAAACTTGCACAAAAATGTATTTTACCCACTCTTTTGTTTAAAAGCAAAATATAAGAGACAACTCCTGTCTGCTCCCTTCTCTCACCCTCTTTCTTCTGTTTCTCTTAGCGGCAAAATGAGAAAAGTAAAAGGTTGAAGAAAAAGATTTGTGTGTACACTCATGTATATGTACAGTGAGTTAAATAAATGAGTATTTTTGACTTAGCAAAAAAAAAATGCCAGTGAAAATCAGTGGTTTATGAAAAACTACTTTTATGAAAAAATGGTTTTAGTAGCAACTTGCAGTAGCTTCACAAGTTTTTCTGCCTTGTATTCTGGTGGTACGTAGATGTGAGCTTGATTCTCCACTTCTTTGCCCTTCCCTTTTCAAACTACAGGGCAGCTGTAATTGATTTAAAACTAGTCTAGGGTATTGGATAGCTAGTGCCTGATATTTTTTCTGTTAGTTCACTAACATTTTAATATTAGTTCATACCAGAGATGGTGCCAACTCTTAGCTCAGTACTGTGCCATGCACTTGTTTGCGTAGCTTGCCTGCTGCTTAGCTGTCCCTGTATCACCGTCCGGGAGCCTCTCCATTTCGTTTGTGATGCACAGCTCTGAGCAAAAGCCAGCTACTGCTCTTACAGGGTCTGAAGTCACCGGTGTGATATGCTACATGCTCTTGAGATGCAGCAGCTTCCCCCTTGCACAAATCAAATCAAGCAGGGTATCACGCAGATCCGTTTTATTTCGGCGTGGCTTGCTTATGCTTGCTTATGCAGTGGAGAGGATGCTGAGAAACCCTTGCAAGCATCTAGGAGGGTGAAACCATCTTCGAATGCTTCGGTAATCTTAAATGTGACAGAAATGCTGAGCTTCTGTATTAAATACATGCATGTCTTCCAAGAGGGGAAACTCTTGATGGTACTTACAAAAGCTGTCGAGAGATTGTGGGTTAAGTAACTGCCTCTGTGACCACGTTAACATTTTATTTTCTGTTCTTGCCACTGATGTGCAGGCTAGAAGCAAAAAAAAAAAAAAAAAAAAAAAGGCAGGGGGAGGTTTGGGAGGGAAGGGAGCAGTTAGTTTGTTTGGGTTTTTGTTTGTTTTACTTGTTTAGTGCATCTGTCTTTTGTACATCTGATTCCTGGCAGTGTTTTATGACCTCCTCTGAGCAGGAGGCTGCTGATGAAAGTGATCCAAAACAGTGAATCCCATCGGTGTTCTCTGTTCAGAGCCTCACAAGCAGGCAGAAACCTACTTCCAGCGCTGGCCTCATTAAAATACGTTTCTGAAGTTATTGAAAATCAGCTTCATTTGAAAAGAGTATTGTAAATTGGCTGTAGTGCACCTGGGGAGTGTGTCAGGATATACATGTTCAAGCTCTCTGGAGCTTGAGGAAATATTCTTGAAGTGAAAACTGGGCGTCATCTAGGCATTAGCTGAAGAAGAAAACAGTGTAAGCCACTCAAGGACTGTGAAAATAATAAGCAGAAAAAAAATGCAAGTTGCAGTTCTATAGCACTGTGTAAAAGGAGAAACAGCTAAACACATTTCCTTGGTAAGCAAACAAATGTTTGAACAGTATTATATTACTTTTTTTGTAAATTTCCCCATTTCATCAGCTCCTGTTCTTTTGCAACCAAAAAGCTAGAAGAAAGCTTTGTAGGAGTGGCAATTTCAGGAGATTGCTTGGAATCTCAAACTGTTTATTAGGTTCCTTTGATTTATCGAGTGATGTATTCGGTACCTGGTAGTTTGTTTCAGGAGTACATAATGTAAATAAATTTGAGTAGGATAGCGCTCCTACGCTTTCCATCAGTCTTTTGGCTGCGTTTCCTAGCTTGTTAAAGCACAGAACTCCAGGTATTGGCAAAATCTCTTCCTGCAAATTCCCTTCCTGTGAAAAGCTGGTGCGAAATAATTCGTTTGTAGCAGAGGGAGAGGCCAGCGGGTGTGCCGCACCTCCCAAGTCCGCGTGGCACTGTGAGGATGCACGCATGGGATCGAGCCTTCCCTGCATCGCAGCTCGAGTCCCTCTGCAGTTGTATGGCCCGCTTACAGATCTCGCAGCGGTAGAGGAAGGCAGATGTAGCATCAGCCCGCCCTTACTGGTTAGGAAAGGGTGCTCGGTGTCTGGGAGGCACCAAGGCTGTCTTGCAACCCCTGCTCTCCCCGGGAGGGCTGGTGCACGTCTGGGAGAGCCAGGGAAGCAGGGTCTTGCAGCCCACACATCGTTTGCTTTGCAAGGCTTGAGAGTGCGGTGGGTGTTTGGAAGCAATGAAAATAGATGACCGTGTGGCCAGTGCAAGAAACGATTAACTCCACTGCATTTATTTTTATAGCGAAATTGCATTTTCACATCTCCATGAGGGATACTTTATCAGGATACGGACCCAGCAAAGCATTTGTTTTTGTGGACATAGCAATTTTGGCACAGATGTGATGAAATTAGCTAATCTTTTGATGGAAACACAGTGAGCTGGTAAAGCTGCAATTTTGCAAGTATGACTGCATCCTCTCTAAGGAAATTTGGCGATGCGGCTCTGGTGGTCCGAGGTCGTATTTCTTCATGCTCCAGATTGACAGGAAAAGGTATGTTGGACAGGCAGAGCTTTAGCAAAATTAGGTCATGGTGATTTTAGAGCAAAGCATGGGATTAATAACTACCTAGAAGATCGAGCATTATTTAATGGAAATTTGATTTCACTTTTTAGTGACTCAGGAATGTGAGCACTTAAGATTTGAGTCATGTTTTTGACGGTGTTTTAACAGGACTTTCAAAGTTGTGGGTACATTTCATTGCGTTCAAATTAATATGCATGTAAAAGCTTGTGAGTCCCGAGTGTTTGTGCTTGTGAATTGGACAGTTAGTTGCTTGGCCCACCTGCATTTTGTGTTTGCATGCGAAATAATTTGCATTAGCAGTAGAGCTTTCTGAGTGCATATAGATTGTGTTACAGCTAATCTGCATTCAGGCAAAGCAGGCCTGGGAAATGTAACTGTAGGAGGCCACTTAGGTAAGGCTGGATACTCGCTGGAGGCCACCAGGTTGTGTCTTGCTTCAAAAACAAGAGCAGGGGGGGACAAGACCGGAGGGGGGGTTACCTGGTTGTTGCAGCTAGACCCAGTCTGTTCAGTCAACGCCGTGCACTGTTGCTGATAGGGAATTATGCAGGGCTCTGTTTCAACTGGTTTCCAAAATGACTCAGTGTAAGAACTGACAGTGAGGTCATGTGGATTTTTTTTAAAGGACCTGTTGTACTAATTAGGTTATGTTATGTGGCTTAGTATTAGTTAAGCATGCCCAGGGTTACTGGTAGGAGTTCAATCTTTAATTTTTTGCTGGAAGCAACTTCCCTTCAAGATTCGGAGATGTACAGCAGTTGTCATTAAAGATTGTAACATATTAATCCCCAAAGCACTGTTCAAATTACGAAGGAAAGGGGAGGAAAGAAACTGCAGAAAGTAGGAGGGGAATTATGGCATTGAGCAACTGCAGGGCTTAACGCTAAGTGTCACAGGGAGAAGATGTGTCAGCGTTTAGTAAATACTTGCATTGAGTCTGTTCATCTGCACGTAATATGTGTATATAAATTAGTGGCAGCTGTGATTATGTATAATGGCTTATTATGTAATTGTTTGAACAGGGCGACAAAGAAAGTAAGGCTTCCAGACTATTTCTTTGGCTCATTACAAACATCGAGTCCTCCCTCTCCACCTCCAGGCACTCCAGACTTTGCTCACGTTATCTGTGTTCGCCCTTGCTTCCTGCTTGTTCCCTGTCCCCATCCACCCGTTTCCTCTTGTTCCAGCTCTGGCCTCCAGCTCCTGTAGGGAGGCCAGTGCTGCTTTCTGCATCCTATCTGCACCCTCCCTAATCTCCAGCAACACAGTCCTTCCCTAGCAGATGTAAATCAAGCAGCATTTGAGCTTCCCCTAAATTTCTCTAGCAGATGTAAGTTAGAAAAGAACATTTTATTTTTTTTTCTTTTTAAACATCTTTGTCCAGCATTAGTTTCCTGGTACTGTGAAGGATGGGTGGAGACTGTAGAAACACAGCAATGCTACAAGCATTCAGTCATCGAGAGGAGTTTGAACCAATGTGTTGCACACCTGTGGTGTCCTTGAAGAGGTGTTGGGTTCCTCAGGACCGGGTTTGCTGTCACTTGACGTGATGGCCATGTGCTGGCAGAGGGTCGGGGGTGGCATCCATAACTCCGTCTGTCCCAGCACAACGTTCAGCCTGGTGTTCACCCTCCAGCGTGGGACTGGCTTGTTTTTCTGACTGGTTTTTAATCCAGAAAAAGCACCCTCATCATCAGCAAGCCGCTGATGGGTACAACACGCACGTCGTAGACGGCACGTCCGAAGAGCACGCACGCCCTGCTTGGCACTGGTTTCCAGTAAGCGGCCAGCTTGGAGTCCAGGTCAGCTCTTTCCGTTTGAGCAGTGCCTGGTGTTGGCACAGCCTGAGCTAAACTTAAGCCGCCTGAATGCCAGTGTAGCTAGCTTGTTATTCTTTGGGACTCTTCAGTCTTCCCAGTCCAGGCAAACACCATTTCACTCCCCCTCTCCAAAGACTGTTGGTACTCATTGCTTTTCTTTTTTTTTTTTTTCTTTTTTCTTTATTTTTCCCAGGTCTAACAACTCTTTGGCACCTCCAGTAATGTTTCATTGCCATGCGAAAGGAGAAGAGCACTTTGTCAGCAGCCTACTCCAGGCAGAGAAATTGATATCTATGAGAAGCATATGTACAGAACAGCAATTACTCAGATCATCAATATTTATACAGTAGATAATAGTCATCATGGACAAGATGAATATTGTCACAACAGCAGTAGTTGCTGGGGGGGGGATAGAAATATAATTGCTAGGTTTCTTTAAACAGGATAATTATTTAACTTTCAACTGACTGGTGAAAATAGCTTAGTGTCTGAATCAAGTATTCAGTAGTACTTCAGCTCCCTCTAGAAAGTAATGAAGTGGCCCTCCTGTTTACCCTTGTGTCACACAGGGAGAGCTGTCCGGGAAGTTGTCCTTTACGCGTGGCTTCTGCTGAAGGCAATGCTGGTGCCAGTGGCTGAACAAGGAATGATTTAAAAAAAAAAAAAAGAAAATCCAGCAACTTATTTTGAAGAAGAGTTTTTGTCACGTCCACTGCGGACAGGCACGTGTTTGTGGATGAGGCGGATGCAGCCGCGCATGCTTTGCTTTTAAAAGCCGTAACGCAGCGTTGGGTGGAAGGCGGCCGTCCTTAGGGCAGGCCTTTCAGTGCCAGAGCGTGCCCGTAGCCGTGCCAGGGCTTCCCTTCTCGCCCGTGCCTGGCTGGACGTGCCTGGCGGCCAAGCGAGTCCCCATCCCAGCTCCGTCTCGCCGCTGGGCGGAGGAGGGAAGGGAAGGCCAGGTTTTTTCCTGTTTGCATAGGAGATGCAGCTCCCGATTGCCACAGGGAGAGCAGCTCCTTCCACCCGCCCTCCTTAACCTCCGTACTGCACGATGGCAAGGTTGTTCAGAAGACTTACGTCCACTGGCAAGAAGAGCCGCTAGGTTGCCCTGCTTTTAAAAAGCTTTAAAGCAAAAACCAGCCACGTGTCCATCGTTCGCTACAGATAATCTACGTGCTGGCTTCTTTCTTCTTTTGAAATGCCTCTAAATAGCTCATTTTTTTTCTGTATACTTTTCTGTATACTCTTCAGATTTGACTGTGTAAGCATTTGAGCCCGTGCACCCCCTTGGCTTCTTTCAGCTGACTGGGAACTGGCCAGTAGCATGCAGCACTTGGTGCTCAAAATTAAGCTCTGTTGGGTTGGTTGTCGTTTGTAACACGAATCACACAGCTTCAGGTTTTTGAAACGCCAGAGTAACTTGAGAACATTCTCAGCAGAGTAGATCCACAAAAGACCTTAAGTACTGCAGCATCAAACTTCCAGGCACCTTTGCCTGTGGGATGCAGTTAACAGAGCTCCCGGTGCAGTCTCAGGAGAAAAGGAGCCCCAAGAGTGGGATTTGCAAAAGCCAGCATCCCAAATCAGGAGCCACGTAAGCTGGCTTCAACAAGGGAGAATCAAGGGGAGCTCTTTTAAGTCTGCAGCCCTCTTTCTGTTGCAGGGAAAGATGCTGAACTGCTCTTTTTTATTCTTTTCTGGAGTTAGGTACATTCTCAGCTGCAAGCAATGGAGGAGCTAGCAGTTGCTCTCTGGGTGAGGCCTGATGCTCACCCACAGGAAGGTAGGGCTGTGCTCCTACCTCTGGCAGCATTTGCTCGTGGGTCTTTTTCTCTTTGTAGGTAAAGCCATTAGACTGCCTGGATTCTAGCCCTTTTCCAAATGAATTTTTAATAAAAAATAATTAAACATTCATTGGAGCAGGGACAGGAACCTAGATCTCTCTCTTCCCCTCATACTCACTTTTTCTTTTTGACCTGAATATTGAATTATGCACTTCAAAGTAGAATGGGTTCAGCAGGAGGCATCGGCGGAGCTCTGCTGAGCTGCTGAAATTGCTGGTACTTAACATTCAGCTGGGAGAAGGGATAAGGGTATTATTATTTCGTCAGACTCATCCTTAGTGAATGAAAGTTTCCTTCTGTGATGCGTATACCCAGGTTCTTGTGTGCGTGCACTGAATCTGCCTGTGGCACGTGGCTTGGGGAAGTCCTGGCTCTGTTGCATGAAGATTAACTTGGACTGAATAAATATTTGACTCCAAATTTAGGCCAGCTTAGATTTTCCTGGTGCAGGTAAAACTGAGACATCCAGTAATGGCAGTATTAATACTTCAGATGCTATTGCCCATTGTATGACTCTTATTTGAGATGATTTCTAAATTACAGATCACAGACCCAGTATTGCAACTATGTGTCTTTAAGCTTTTCCTTTAGTGCCCCTTAATTTTTTTTTTTTTTACTGATGGCAGTGTAATCTTGTAGGCAACAGGCTTTCTTAATTACCTTCCCCACATCCCTTTGAGGCAGCCTACTTCATGAAGAGAGCATCGCTGCTAAGACTGTTGCAGGATTGTCTGTAAAGGTGTTGATCCAAATGTTCTTTCTTTTTTCTTTTCTTTTTTTTTTTTTTTTCCTGAGGTTCTGCCTTGAGGAAGGCAAGTACTGGCCACCTCTTGGAGAGATTGCTGCAGTTTATAAACCAAGCCCTTAGGTGGCTGAGCCAGTGCTGTCGCAGAGCCATGCTCGTCACTGATTGCTTCTTCAGTTGTACTGAAGCTCAGAATACTTTATTTATTTATTTTTCTTCAGAGTAAGGAGAAGAACAAGGGACCATTGAAGAGAGCAGGTAGTTGGCACTACTGATGCTCCAGATTATTGAACTGTGTTGAAATAATGAGGTTTCTCATCAGGCTAGATTGCCAGTGCCTCATTCTCTGAGCCTTTCTTTCACTGTAATACGTTGCGTTGTGATTTGGAGATGATGAAAGGGACCACTTCTCCCCATGTTTAATGAGGTACTGTGTTTTGGCCTTCTTGTATCCTTGCTAAGCCCTGACCCATTTATATTCTAATTCCAGGATGAGACTTCAGCAGTGGGAGGAAGTGGGGTGCTTGCAGATCCCCTCTCATTCGTTTCACTTCAGTGCCAGGCACTGGGGCACCTCTGTGAAGACTGTAGATCAAGGTCTTTCTGTCAGGCTGGTGCAACCTAGCTAAAGCCTTTAGGCATTTTGGCAAATAAGGCTTTAAAGATCCAATCCTGTGTGGTAGAGTTCTTTTAAATTAAAAATGGGAAGAATTGTATGACAAAGGATAGAGTTAAGCATGTGTTGGTATGTAGCCTCAAGAATGTTCCCTGAGCAGAAAAAAACCCTCCTCCTTAGCTTCTGAGCTGCTAAAGGGTGAAGCTGTTTGCCTCTTCTGTTAGTTTTACAGCTAGTTTGAAGATTTGTCCTGCATTGCCTTCCGGAAATTTTTACTGTATCCCAATTTTGTCAAAAAGTTAATTGGTTTATTTTGTGGAGGGAAAGAAAACAAATCTCCTTTAAGTGAAAAATCAGACCAAACACAGGTTTAGGAATGCTAGTGCCATCTCCCATGGGAACTAATTGGCATGCTTTGTTTTCCCATTCTTCCCTCTGGGCTTGGCTTTGTGGCTGACTTGCATCTCTTCTGTTCACGCTGAGTTTCCCATTGTGGTTGTGGCCGGTATGATCTAGTCAGGAAATCCAGTCTGTGTTGGTGAATGGGATCATGGGTCATCCCACATGTAAAGACCTTGAGTTGGTATGGGCAATGTTTCACAGATCTAAAAATGGGTTGCCAAATTTCCATTCTTCAGTGGAAAGACAGCGCTCCCCTCTGTACAGGTAACATAGCTGTTCATTTCACTTCCTTCATAAGGCATTCATTTGAAAATCCAAATTTCCATTGAAACTCACTTTTGACTGATACTATTTTAAATCAGAATCTTGGCTTAATTTTCAAGAGTAAAATACCATTTTTAGGGGCTTGCATTGCAACAATAAATGTGATACTAGGATACTGAAATTTCTTTTAAGGTCAGAGCAGAGCGAGTAGTAGACGGTGATTTGATTTGCCTGAAGAGACTCCTCTTGCTGGGCTGGCATAAACATTTCTACGTGTGGAATGGAATGAGACTGGTGAAGGGAATGGGCCTAAAGTACACCTCAGACTTCAGATTTTGCTTTTAACAAGGTAGGTTACCTTGCCGAAATAGAAATCAACAGAAATACTGGGGTAGCACTGATTGCAGCCAACTGATTAAATAGTCAGTCTATTAGAGTAGGCAGCGCGGCAGTATATGAAGTTTCAGCATTTCGAGAAGATAAAAGCTGGTCAATAATAGCCAATTGGTAAGAAATTAGTGAAATAGTATTGCTCCCAAATTTGCTATTAGTAAGCGGTCAGCTATTTTCACAAGGACACTTACTAATGTTACGGTTGGCTAATTAGCAACTCACCTTCAGAAAAATGACCCTCTTAAAAGTCTCCAAGTGTTCAGCAACTCAGCCTTTATTCTCTCAATTTCACAGAGTCTTCTGACTTTCAGCTTACAACCTCTTGGAAGCTGCTACTCTTTCTGTTTGTGTGACTTCCACAGAAAACACAAGTAATAGCAGTTGAAAGGGAATTTTAAAATAGATAAGGAAATCTAAGGCATGTCAGGACGATTTTGAGGTGGTCTTAAAAATCCAGTGGCTGCCTTTTTTTTGAAAGTTTTTGCTGAGTGTTTTGAGATTTAGCCTCCCTCTTCTTTATCTAAAGGTCGGGAAGTGAGACTTTCTTCTTAGAGCCCGTCACATGTTGAGTGGGACTGCTTGTGGGATGACCTGTTCTCCAGTGGAAGGATCTGTGGAAGTCGAGCCCAAATCTGCTCTTGAGAACAATTACTGTGAAAGGCTTTGCCCAGCGCAGTGCAACTGCTTCGTATGTAGGGGTCACTGGCACAAAGAAATGCTGCCAGGACTGGATCCAGGCTGTTGTTTTGGAGCTTGAAAGAAATGAGGCTTTAAAGAAGTTGTTTTATCTTCCTGCAAAGTCCATGTGATTATTTGTCTCATACAGATTTATTATTATTTTCATACGTAAAATAAATGAATTCATGCTATCATACTGGCGTTCCTGAACATGCTTGCGAATTGGTAAAGTAAGCTGTTGAAAAGCCTTTTATATAAGGAAATGTGCATTTTAAGAGGAAATTATGCCCATGTTCAGAAATAGTTTAGTTTAGGGAAAAATCCTCACGCCAAGTTCTGTTTTGGAGTCCTGATGCACAGTCCACATTGTCTCTCTTCTTATACAGCCACATCCTTGACACAAAAAGGAGTGAGACAGAGGGCTGCTTATGGTCTCATCTTGATAACGAGGAGTATTTTAAGAAAGGTTACAGTTCTGTGACATTGCTTTCTTCCTTATGTCCAGTTGTTTGGAGCCAGCATGACCCAAAAATGAGCGTTTGGTGAAGGGCAATGGAAATATGTCCCCACAACTACAAGAACTTTACTTTTGTAGCCCTTCTAGCTCAAATAGGTGAAATCTTTAAGACTGGTGTGTTACTGCTTTTTCTTCACAGCCCGGTTGTCAGAAATCTGAGGTTTCTGTGAGAACCTCAGATCTGTTAAAAGACAGAACATAAAAAAAAATGTAAGCATGATTATTGCAGAGAAAGCTTTGAAGACATGACTCTAAAAGCTGAAAAGTCGGCAAGTGCATTTACCTCCTTCCCCCTTTAACAAAGCAAACAAAAAGCCTCCTTCATGTTTTGAGGAACCTGACTCATTTTTCCAGTGCTTGGGTTACTTTCGTCTTCTATCTTCTCTTCTGCTGGCTGAAACTCACTCTGCGGTCCATTGGAGAAATTCTTATCTATTCATGTTAATGGTGGTTATGAAACAAGGACAAAAAAATTAAAGATCCTGCACTGGCAATTTAATGAAGCGATAAGAATCTACAACTTTGTCCTTTAATAAGATTATAAAACTGTTGCTTTTTCAAATGAAGAGAGACACAGAGGTGGCCGTAACCTATACATGTGCAATTTTAAATCAGAATATCATGCTGAGTTGGAATTTTAAAGGTCTTGGTTTCTGGCAGTAGTGCTCACTTCTTTTGTGTGATTTTAAACAATATACAACAGCATTTTTCCATCAATGAAGGCCTGTGCATTTCGGTGACCTTTACTGCATTTTTAGAGGGGTTATGCAATCAGACATAAGGGAATGAAAAAAAGTAATGATTTTTTTTTTAAAGGTCTTCAGCTTATGCCCATATTCTTACAGTTGTACTACTCACAGTTAAGCACCTGTGTTTTGCACCTGCACTCTTATTTTGAGGGGCCTGAAAGTCTACTCGCAAAATCTGAGTTTATTTGTGAAAATGAAGCTAAAAAAAGAATATAGGTGGATAGAATGATAATCTTTAAAGCACGAAGCTTTCGTTCTAACATTCCTTCCCTCCTTGGTCCCCCCCTCCTTTAAATATGTGATGTTTTCCTCTAAATTTAAATTCAGGGCTTTCAAAGGGCTTGGCTGTTGTTCGTATTGACCAGTCAGCACCAGAGAATTGTGTGCCTTTCTGAACCCGCTTACCAGCACCTGCCTGCATTTTGCTGCTTGGGAACACGAAAGCTCCCAAGAGTCCACATTAATTGTAGTCTCCTCTATCGAGAGAGGCTGCTCATTACAGAAGGCAGTATGTCGTACCGAATGGAGGGGGGAATAGCGAAGCCTGGGCACCCCTTAGTTCTGCTTCCCGATCCGGTGGGTGGAATGTGGAGCAGAACTTGCATCTGCTCGGGGAGAGCCATGGAAACAGGAGAGCCAAGTAAGTTCTTACAGCAACAACTGCACCGCTCGCTAACTTGGAAATATTTCTGATGTCTCATGATAACCACCAGACGCTTACACGCTTCGTTGCTGCTCAGTGTTTAAAATTGGTATGGGTTACAGTTATGCTTCATGACTTGCTTTTCCACAGATGAATATTTTATGAACCAAATCCACGTCGGGATAGCTGCTAGGAAGGCAGAGTAAGCAAGAACAGTTGCCCCATTCCTCTTCCGTGCCATCAGCCCATTGTTGTGTGCTAAAAGATATTTGCTTGAAAAACATGTAATGAGCAAACCTCTGTGCAGCGTGTGTGATACAAAGACCTTGAGCCGAATCGTGCTTCTTTCGATAGGTGATGTTAGTGACCAACAGGAAAAAGGTATGTGTTATTGCTTGCTGGGAAATGAGTTTGGAGTTCTAGATGTAAATGAACTTCCTAAAACAATGAATGTCATGTGGCATTGATGGTGGACCCTCATCTGCAAGAAGGGCACATTACTCTGCCTGGTTTTGTTTGGCTAGTGCATTGCTCGTACCCACAGAGATGACCTTAAACTTGTCCAGTTTTGTGTCTATTTATATTTGGGGTCAATTTGTGGCGAAAATGCCAGTGATCCACTGACATATACAGGAGAGGAAAGGTAATTACTTTCTGAGAGATCTTTTCTGCTATTTCCACATAAGCAGAAGGATTCTGTGGTACAAGTTTGCCTTTAAGGAGTTTAAGCAGTAAAAACTTCTCATTTTTTGTATGAAGGCTGGATATTTTCTGGTTTTGTATAGTTTGTAGGTAATTCATAAGGACTTGTGATAAAAATGCAGCCTTTTTTTCCACCCAGTTGTATGACCTTTAATGCTTTACACTCTAAAATTTCCAGGGGAGGATGATGTGGAAATTGCATCTTTGTCAACTGAGTCGATTCCTTACATCTCTACAAATCGACTGCTATGCTTGATAGCTGGAGTTGGACAAAACAACTGGCTTCCAGTCTGTCTTTAAAATTTCATTTTCTGAGAGAACAGCACAATCTTCCAAGGTTTGAGGGTACCTCCTCCTACCTCCCCAAGTTGCATGGTGTTTTAAGAGGCCTCATTTTGGAGACAGAGGGGTGGGGAGGTTTTCAAATGGGCAACTGGGAGAAGTGTCAGTTCGGCTGAATCTGCTGCGGGAGGAGTGCGAGCGATGGGGTGAGGCCGAAGGCTCAGGGGCGGTGGGAATCGTCCCCGCGCCTCGCGGAGCCATCTGCAGAGACGCTTCGTAGCCACGCAGGCGAGCGCTGTGGCTGTTAGGTGTGCGTGGGGTATGGCTAAAAATAAGCAGAAGGGAGACTGGTTTCTTAATCTTTAGGGTGTGTTTTTTGTTGTTGCTGCTGTTTTAGAGCAACACAAGGCAGCGTTATTTCAGCTACGTCTGAGCTTGCTCCTTGTCTGGAGGAGTGCAGGGGAGCGGTAGGAAGCAGTAAATTGCTGCCACCTCTGCGTGCACGACGTGGGAAAGCAAACTCAGCTCGTCCCGAGGGAGCTCTCCCTGCAGGGAGCAAGCCATGGGCTCAGCGCTTCGGGTGTGCTGCCGCCCCACGCTCCTAGAAATGATGCGTCTCATCCGGCACCAGCATCGTTTCGGGTGCTGAAGGGCGGGCTGCGATCATTTGTCCCTGCTCTTTGGGAGTGGGAAAGTGGGGATGGTCATCCAAACCAAGCCTCCCGCAGGGTGCTAAAGCAAGCAGTGGCACAGCCCAGCAGAATTGGGGTTTTGGTCCTGCCAGCCCTGCTGCTCAGTGCTTTACATTCTGGAGTGCCACCTGCTGGCACTTGCTCTCTTTGCTCTCTCTTCTAGAGGCAGCTGCTCTAGAAGATGAGAGCTAACCTCAAACATCATGGGTGTTAGTAATAACAATACTATTAGCTATTTGTAGTGATCATTACATTATTTTTGTTATTGTCGTACCATTTAAAGGCCCTGTTCATTGGCAAAGGCCTCACTCCGGTGGGTGTTCTGCAAACTCAGTGCGAAAGAAACCAGCAGAAAGTTTCACTGCTTAAAAAAAAGAGTACAGTATGAAGGAGTAGCTTAAAGTACAGAAAAGGATTTTTCCAATCCATGATTTTTTTTTTGAATAGGAGATATTTTTTCTTTTTGTCGTGATTTAATAAAATATTTTGATCATTCCTGTGGTTGGCAAAAAAAAAAAAAATCCGTTTCATAAAAAAGAGGGTGTGTTTGCTTTCTAAAGGAGTAATCATGAGAATGAAAGACATCTGATGAATGATGTCACTTAAGCAAAAGTTAGGCCGATGCTGACCCAACTCTAAAAAGTACCAACGATGTCAGTAAATTAAATAATTCTGAAAATCTTTTGGATGGAAAGCAAGGGATGTTGTAGTTTGTGGCACAGTGCAAACCTGGTCCAGAGCTGAAGTTTTTTTCATCCTAGATGAGAACTTGTTTTGGCAGTAGAAAAGAGGCACGTCTCTCATCTGTTTTGTCACGTTGATTTTCTGTCTGTTGGCCAAATCCTCAATGGGTGTAAGTCAGCGTGGTTCCTCTGGCATCACTTTGGCTGCATGCATTGGTATTTCCTGTGTTTCGTGCACCACTGTAAGGCACACAGGCATTGTTTTAACAAAATGTTATGAAGACCTTAGCTGACTGGACTCTGGTTGAATCCTGCATAGGCAGGTGTCTTCTTAGCCCACATCTTCCAATGCAACACTTTCTGGAGTGGCAAAACAGACTTTTGGCCTTTCCCCCTTTCTTTCAACAGTCCTTGTGGCACCTTTTTGTTTAGAAGGGCTGTTCTGTGTGATGCTACATGTAATGTGCGTTGGACGTATGTGGTGAATCTTCCCTGATAATGTGTTCATAGGCTATTAGTGACTTTGGGGTGTACTCTTGAGACCCTTGAGATACGTGTGACTTGTTTAGAAAGCTCTGAACTACCTGCCTTTCCAAAGGAAGATCCTCTAGCTCTTCTACAAGAAACACATCTAAAAACCACTAACCCCATCAAACACGTAGTCATCTTCAGGCTTTGATCACATCGTGGAATGTGATTTGTCTGATTAAAATGCCCCATGTTGTCTTTTTTTTTTTTTTTTTTTTTTTTTTTAAGCCAACAACCAAAAAGGCTGAAAGGTTCTTTGTAAACACACAGTTATGAAACTACTGTTGATATTTTGGGTGTAGTTATCTCATTTGCTTTCGCTAGGCTGGGAAAGAAAAAGAAAATGTGGTGTATTGCTAGACTTAACCATTTTGCATTCAGCAGTAAAGTGGTGTGAGTAAGAGATACTTCTGGCTCGCTCAGTGGTTGACAACATCAGGAGAAAAGTTATTCCAGAGTCGGTACAAAAAGCTTTGTTTGCCTTAGCTTTTTATAACTTTCTTCTTCTGAAAGGAAATAGTCAAATTGAAATGAAAGTTGAAATGAGCTGACATTTTAATGAAAATGGCTATTTTTTGCCTAGGGAGAAAGTATTTGCTTAATTTGATCTGAAACTGCCAATGAATTTGTTCACCTCAAAACTACATTTCTTTAGTTAGCTCTAACTCAGATTCAGAGTCCCAGGAAATCATGAGATTGGTTTGCAAGTTAGAGGCTGAAGTTCAGGGGCCTACCAACCAGGATTCGGGCTTCTGAAGTTGATGTTTTCAAGCTTTTCTTCAGAAAAAGAGGGCTAGAAGCGTTCTTTTTACTGAATACTGAACTGATTGCTCATAACCATGTGAGCCTAGGGGACTTGCTGTAGCCGTATACTATCAGGATTGTGATGAAGTCTTGAGCATTAGGAATATTATGATCATTATCTTTTCAAAGTTTGTTCTGCTGTTACATTGCAAGGACTGGGCCTAAAATTAAGCAGTAAAGCAGTTTGCTTCATTTTGATTTTTTGCTAATGTAGCATAACACTGTCCTTTCCCAGCATCTGCACTCCCTCATGCAGTAAATGCTGTATACTGCTAGATAAGTGCTGCCAAGTGGAGGGTTTTTCACACCTGAATGTTTCCAAAGCAGCCAGGCTTTGACTGGCAGAAGTATGATGGGCGATGTCTGGCCCGAACTTTGAAACTCGCTGTAAAGAATGAAATACAACCTGACAGAGCTTGGCAGGTCTGAGAAACTCCTTGCAGCTACAGAAGGTGAGTGGCTCTTGGAACTGAATACCTACCGTCTCTGTGAAGGAAAGCAGCTGTGGATTTCAAGTAAGGTGGGTGAGAACAGTTTATCTTCCCATGCCGGAGCGTTTGAGTGGCCGATTGCCGGTCCCCATCATGGTGTGGCTGTCGGAGCAGAGAGGCTGGCAGCTCCGCAGCTTTGCGCTCAGTCTCTGGGGAGCTGTAATTTATCTCAGCCCACCAGAGAGGGTTGAGCGACGTGCAATTGCTACCCGAGTTGTGGTTGTTGGCCTCTGGAATGCCGTATTGCTTAGCTGCAACGTGTCTGTTGCCTTGCAAACCGTGCTGGTTCATGTGAGGGAAAGCAAGACTCAACACAAATCGCCCCACCTTGTTCTAGGCTTCATCCTAGAAGACCATCCGTGGAAGTTGTCTTGTTGCTCCCGTGGGCATGCCCATGTCTGTGGGCACGAAGGAGGAGCTGAGAGCCTTTCCTGGCGTCAGTTCATTGCCTCACTGCTAGTCGGAGATTTTCCCTGGTTGTAGCAGGGCTTCGAGTCTTTACGTGCAATCAGTCGGGTTAGTTGCGGCTGTTTTCGGAAGGTTGTGTTGTGTTTGCCCAGGTCGCCCATTTTCACAGGGTGGGTGAAAGCATCTCCACGT
The DNA here is from genome assembly GCA_013399115.1 of Anseranas semipalmata. NCBI lineage: Eukaryota > Metazoa > Chordata > Aves > Anseriformes > Anseranatidae > Anseranas > Anseranas semipalmata. The sequence goes on from VXAA01006405.1 coordinate 407,361, forward strand.
AGAGATTTACTGATCTGCCTGCGGCTGCTGACACCAGTTCTCTGTATTAGTTGTATTGATGGATAGTGTGTTAGATATGGAAATGTGCAACTGACCTCAAGAGCATGCATCATCCCATTAACTTCAGTGGCTAATGTCAGACCACGCACTTCGTTACTTGGCTGCACCGCACCTGGAGAGTGTTGTAGTCATGGGTAGGAACATATGGTTTGGAAAAGTATTGGAAGAAGTTATTTGTTCCGTATAGCCTGCTAAATCTTTTGGGGAGGATTTTACCGGTGTAGAGACAGTGATATAAATCAGGACACCCGATCACTTAGGAAATCATCGATATGTATGCTGCTCAGGCTTGGTCTACCTCTGCTTGTGATCCATATTTGCAGTGAGAGTTGGATCGTTCCCAAAACTCAGGAGGTGAGCCTGGTATTAATATTACTAGCTGCCAGGAGTGTTACAGGGTGAATGATTAGCTTCCAATAAGAAAGGAGCATTTGGACTGGTTCCCGTTCCTTTTGGTGTAGTCTGCAAACCAGAATGACCAGTGCCGTGACCTGGAGTAGCTGTAGCGCTTATCAGAGACTGCAAACGCATGAAGATCACAATTTGTCTGCGTTAGGAAATGACATAGCTAGCGGCTGACCTTGAGGAGCCATGCTAGCTGGCTGTCGGCCACTCTTTCGTGAAGATAAGCTCTTGGAAGTCATTCTTCTGTGTTATGACATCTGTTACACCTTTTCTCTTGGTAAACGGGGGACTTTACTCCCTTGTGCTGCCCATGTAGTAAATTTCAGGAGAAAGGTAAAAAGATTAAAAAGCTCCCTCCCAGTGTAATCACCCTCAAACCTTACTCTACTTCTTTATGGTCTATGAAAGAATTTCCTTCCTTATTAGCATGAGGCTTCTGATAAAATGTTTTCCAATTTCTTAATCCCATCCTTTTCAACGTAAAAGGATGTATTATTTTGATTCCCCTAGGTCTCTTGCTTTTCTCTTTTATTTGCTGAAGCAAAAAAAAGAAACATCGCCTTCCCACACCCAAACACAACAAAATCCAGCCCAGCCCTTGGGAACAGCAGCATGAATGTGGCTGTTGAGTGGTGTGGGTCTGAGCATCGCTTCCTCAGGAAGTCGTGCTTTGCGGCTACAGAGTCCCTTGTATGAGACAGGAACACAGAACGGAGTTCCAACAATTAAACCTCTCATTTGAAGGACTTCTGTTTCCTGAGGTAAGTATGCAATGGAGTTTTCAGTTTTTGCATTGTATAGGCAATATATGAAATGTGAGTATTGACTCCTTTCTCTCTTCCTCCGTTTGGGCCAGTATGCAAGCAGATTTTGACCTGGTTTTATCAAAAACTGCTCAATGACCTCAGAGAGCTGCAGCATTCGCTCCCGCAATAATAGTCGGGTGTCTTAATACACCACTTCAAGCTGATTCCCAGTCAAGCACCCACTGACCTATATCAGTGAGAAGCATCTGCATTTGAGATTTAAAATTACATTTTTTTGGATAGTGGTGTTTTGTAAGTCTAATAGCAAATTCTCAGGGGAGAGAGGGAAGAATATTTTAATTAAGTTTCTCTTCAGGTATCAGCCAAATTCCATCAATGGCAGATGAAGCATAAAGCTGCAACGGGAGAGCAAAATTTGTCGTTTTAACTGATCAGGTGCTTCATGCCCTCTCTCTCTCAGCATTTTGAATACCACAGAATCCTGTCATGTAGCCATAAATGAAAATCTCTTTTAGAAAGAAGATGCTGCATTACAAATAAAAGCTTTTACCGAGAGTGAGTTTAATGACCATAGCTTTACTCTTTGCTTGGGCGAAGCTGTGAAGTTGCAGGATTTTGGCCTTAGTGGCTTAATTTATGACCTCACTTTAAATTTAGGGAACCTACTTCTAAATCTGTCTTTGCCAACCATCTGCTCCTTATGTCCTGGCCTCAGTGACTATGGGTGTTGCTTTTATTCAGGGGGTGAGGGGTAGGTTGCTCTTCTTACGGCCCTCCACCCCCATTCCTCTTGATGTCAGCTTGAATGGCAGATTGATTTGTCACTTGGTAGTGGAGAAACCTGGTTTTTAATTCCTCTCACCCTAGGGTTTCTAGGGGGCACGTTTCTAGGGTTTCTGTGGGCACGTTTCTCTGGAATATTTAGATTTCAAATAGCATTTCCCACTGGTAAGGCACCTCGCATGAAGCTTGCTGGTAAGCGCGGTTGTGCTGTTTTGACTCAGCAGTAAGAAACTGTACCCGTTGTTTGCTGACCAGGCACATTACGGGTGATTAGTAGTGTTTGCTGTTGGAACAAAGTGCAGTTTATCCTGATCATATTTGGCCAAAATAAGGTCTTTGCAGCTGGGGAACGTGGACGTGTCAAAGTTTGCAGATAAAAGGAGGGAGCAGCAGAGCTGGGGAGGTGAGATGGAACAACGTGCAGCAAGTGAGTCTCTCTCTGTTTTCTATAAACACCGAAGGTTGGTGTTTTCACCTGATCTATTTTTGCTCCCAAAATGTAAACCTCTACATGTAGTTACATTCCTCTGGGGGACCTTTATGTCTCTGCCTTCTGTGGCTAGGGCTGGCTGGTGACAACTTGTAAGGTAAATGGGGTGGGTTAATACCTTGCACCCGGGCTCCCTTCTCGTGATCCACCTCTGATCGCGCGGCTGCCAGAGAGGCAGGAGGCAGGCCAGCTGCTGTCCTGTTTGATCTGTGCCGCTGAGATCATCCAGAGCAGATTCTCCGTCAGCATGGATCCCCTGGCACGGGTTCATAGGATGTTGTAGGCTCGTATTTCACGGCTTCACTCAGCTCTGTTTTCTGTGGCTCTACGCATCCGGGACTGTGTACGCCTGGTTCTCACCTTGGCAAGGGCTGGACTTCTTGGCAAGGGCTGGACTGAAGCTGAAGGAGCAATGTCAGCTTGCACTGGCTAAGGATTTGGCCAAATTAAATTGCTTTTGCTCTGCAATATTTCTGTACAACTGTGAATAACCAAATGGAAAGGCTAGTGGCTGTAGGCTGCCTGTCTTAGGGGAAGGTGCCTGGAAAGTAAGTAATTCCAGGGAGAAGAGTGGATTAACTTTGTCTTGATGTTAGCTTTATGTTCCTCAAAATGCAGACTGTCTTTCAGTTGCAGTTTTCATGATGGATGAGCTGTGTCCGTGGAGATGCTTTAGAACTCCTGGGTCACAGGCTCTCATGGTTTTCATGGTCCATGGAAAAGCTGGTATGTTCAGTGAAAGCCACAGAAAACCTTGGGTGGGCCACAGAGATGCTGTCACCTTGGAGAGACTGGGAGAAACGGGTGGTTTTCTGAGCCTTGTTGTTTCGCTGTTGCAAAAAGCAATCTTTCACCCCTGTCCAGTGGCTCATGAGGTGAGGAGTGGAGCTGCCATGAGGTTGTCCAGGAGCTTTGAGGCAACCTGGGTGGTGCTTGCATGACCTTGGACCAACTGCTTCATCTATCAGCACTTCTTTTCTTGGATGATGAAAGGATATAATAAGGATAATACTTCTCTCTTAACAAGGGTGTTGTGCTGAATAAATTAATTAATCTTCATGCTGTTCTCAGTTACTATGGTAATTAGTGCTACAGAACAGCCTAAAAATAAATAGGATCATTTAGGGAAGGATATTCAGGGGAAATCAGGTAGTACGTCCTGGGCGTTTGCAACAGCCCCGGTACATTTAGTACAAACATAAATCTATTGAAAACATTAACGGATGCTGAATTTTGTAGCAGAAATGCTCCCAAATACTAAATATATTCCCTCCTATTCACTATCAGTTTGAAGTGACTGTAGCAGACATTTCCTTCCGTATCTGTGGGCAGATGATTCTTGCAATTAGTTCCCCTATTGAGAATAGTGTCCCCTCTGTGCCGCTCCCCCCATCTCCTTTCCAGCCTACGGGCACCTGAAATGAATGGTCTTTCTTCGTCATAAATCATATGTACTCAGTAACACTGTCAAAGAATGCTTAATGTGTTTGGGGAGTTTGCGTAATGAACCTTCCTTGAGAAAGGTGAAGTATTGTCAGCGCACCGCCTCGCTAAAAGTCTGTTATTAACCTTGCCATGCAGCAAGTACGGCATGCCTAAATACCTGCATGAGTCTGTGCGGAGTTTTTGAGGCTCCCAGTGATCAGCATGCCCTGGAGCCACTCTTTAAAAATGTGACGTGATATTTAATCTTCTGTGAATTGTATTAAATTCCGCAGGCATCATTAAAATATATTTTTGTGGCTTTCAAGTTGATAGAATTTGGGGCCCTAATAAGTTAGGATGTATGTGTGAAGGCAGTTCTTTGTTCTCCAGAGGAGGCAGCACCCCTTCAAGGCTGTGGTTTCCATTGCTTAGTCATTGGGGCTGGCCTTATGTAGAAAAAATACCATCTTAATAAGCAATGATTTGTCATTGTTTTGTTCTTGAATTTGTTGTCCAGCTCTCATCGTGGATGTCTAATGTCTGTCCGTGCACCGGGTTCCAAAAATAACTCTTTTCTGACCACTTTATAGCTGCTGTTTGTGCAGAACTTTCTCTGCATCATATCTGATTTTAATCTAACCCCTTTTCTTTCTCCTCCCTCTCACTGTCTGTGGCTGTGTTATACCGGCACCTCATGCAGCAGCTCCCTGCGTTGTGCTGGGAAGCCGTGAGTTGCAACAAATACCCTTTGCCCCTTCCTGGGGAGTAGGAAGCTGGTGCCTTGGCATGCCTGGCCTCCTGCTCACCTGAAAAAAGAGGGCTTGGGGCCGTGCCACAGCCTGTGACAAGGTACTGGCAGAAGAGATGGCCTGGCTGCCGAACAGCTGAAAGCCGTGTTTTATTCTCCAGGGCTTTGTGTCTTTGTTGCTCTCGAGTCACGTGGTATTTTCTCAGATCTTAAAAACTCTTCAGAGGGCAGCCCAAATCTGCAAGGAGGACCTTTGTGTCATGCTCTGAGCCACCCAGCTGTACCTTGATCTCCTGCAGAGTTCATCAGCTTCACAGGTTCCCCCCGCGCCTCCTCTCCCGAGAGCGGGCTCTGTCTCTGCCTGCGGCTCTCTGGTCTCACCGGCCGTCGGCAGCCCTGTGGACATCGGGCAGAGCCACAGCAAGGGCGAAAGGGAGAGGCAGGGAGGTTTCCTGACGCTTCTTCACAGGTCTGTCTCTTCTTGCTTCCTCTGTTGCTGCACCTGTCTGACACTTGCGTTTTGGAGCTTGTGGATTTTCATACCCTATTAGTTTTTGTTCGTATTACTAGTTAGATTCAGCCCCGAAAAGCTTTCAGTTGCTGCCAGAATTATGCTAGGCAGAGTTACTAAGCGCAGCTGCAGTCGCTTCTGTCTGTGTGTATGGTTTCACCGTCATGTTCCCCAGCCCTCCCCTCCACATGCATGCCCATATCCACACACGTATGCTGTCTGTCTTCAGAGACCTGCAGAGATCTCTGATAGTCTTTTCTGATTTTTCTCCTCTGTTTTCCTCCCGTGCCTGTCACTGGGTGACAAGTGCAAGCAATGACCAAACAAGCTTTTTGTCTGACGCTGAAGTCAGCAGTGCCTTCATCTGCAGCCCGGCTGCCTCTTGGTCTTTGTGCTCGAAGCGCGAAGAAGAGTGCGGTTTGAGTCAGCCGTGGGCGAGGTGTTCACCTGTGATAGCTCAGTACCGCAACTGATGCGGGGAGGTGTTGATCAAAACGAGACAATTCAGTCCAAGAGGACGTCTGCTGCAGCATTAGGTCCTCACTGAGTTATTAAAGTGAAGTGATAGAAAAGTACTGAGTGCTCCAAGGCTTTTTCCTTCCTAACCATGTGCAGTGAAATGAAACAGGTGGATAGCGTGCGGTTTAATTCTGACTGTAGATGACGGCTTAACTTTCTTCTATCCCCAAACCAAGCTGCGGCAGAGTACAGGAGTGTTTTGGGGCTTTCAGCATGGTTGGGAGCAAAGTTGCATTGCACCCATCAAACTAGATACCCAACCTTTGGACAAGGCAAGCTCATCAATGTCAGCAAAGGCCAAGGGGTTAGATGGCTGTGGCTACTCTTTAACTTCTCCTTAGACATATTCTGAAGGAATCCTGCTAGCCTCTCCGCTTAGGGGATGTTGCCACTGATCTGCCAAAATATACCTCTGATCGTTGTTTGAGACTTATGGGGAAAGTAAGAAATGTCATAATTTGGCACAGGTGTATGTACAATGCAACCTTGTATTCAAAATAATGTTTATAGTTGTTCTTTTTAAGGAAAAAAGAAAAGAAAAACGTGTAACTTTAAGACACAGTTGGAAGTGACTGTTTCCTTGATTCAACACCAGGTCAAAAGGGGGCTGTCGCCGTCTTTGCAGCTTCTGCAAACACATCTCTACATGCTGAACAATGTATGTTATGCAGGTCGTAAGTCCTACCATAACCTTTTAATTTAGCTCCACTTTTTTTTTTTTCCTTTTCCTTCTCTTAGATTTTACTAATGGTTTGTAAGTTTGACTTGTTGGAGGAATGCTTCACACCGTTACTTAGTGTTCAGACCAGCCAAGATCTTCTCGCGGGGATGGATTTTTTTTCTTTTTCCTTGGGTGCTCTTTGCTTGGAGGTGACTTTTATTTCATTCTTCGGTTCTGAATATCTCGCCTTTTTCTTTCTTAGCACTGTTCTTCTGCTGTAAGGATGTCACTGGGACGGGGATGAAGGGCTTGATAGCATACGAATATATAACTCCTGGGCAAGGATATGAGGTCAGAAGAATGAGCTTGATCCCAATCACTTTAATATCAATGGAAACTGGTTTAACTTTAACACTGTAACTGGAGAGAGGTGGTTATAGATGACAGCTAAATGAGGTCAGAGAACTTCACCAGTCAGTTCCTTGACATCCTCAGTCTGGAGGGCAGACTTATACAGAGATACTGATTTACTTCTGCAGAAGAGCTACTTCCACTCTGTTTCTAAATTAAAGCTTTACCTTCTGAATTTCCAGGCAGTAGGGCTACTTCTCATAATAATACTGCAATATTGGCATACCTGTTTTTTAACAGATTTGCAGATAACTAGGACTATCTCTAGGAGATCAGAGTTGCGTCTTTTAATGTCTGAGCTCATTTGTCACAGGGAGCGCACGACTACAAAGACTTTGTATGAACACTTCTGTGCAAAATGTAAAGCTGCTGGATCATGTGTGGTTGATCGCTGAAAGCTGGATGTGATGACTTGAGTGATCCCTTCCTGAGGTCCTGTAACCCATTTCTAATCTGGCCTTTGCCTCTTGATGTTTTTCAGCCGGGAGTTGCCTAGCATTGTGGATAGTGCTCTCATGTCTTTCTGTCTCAGTTGCATGCCAGTCTTTTGATGACCCTTTCTGCCAGTCTTCCTTGTGCCTGCCTGTACCGTAGGGATGTGGAGATGGTGATGCAAAAGAGGATGAAGAAAATAAAACCTTTGCTCATTTTCTGCTGCTTTCCTTTGGTGTGGCCTGCACTTAGGCTGTGAATGCAAAGCCCCCTCCGTGGCGGTGCTAGGCTCCGTCTGCACGCAGCGTACCTCCTAATGCCTTGTGCCATTTGCTGCTGGTGCCTGGGCACCCTGCCCCAGCCCCTGTGTGGGCTTCGTGCTGGCCAGGGCCTCTCCCAGCAGTGGTCTCAGGCGAAGCACCCCGAAAGTGCTGTTCCCATGGCTGGAACATGCCTTTTCTCACGTGCTCACCAGCTCCTGCTTTCATAACCTCAGCCCCCACTCCCTCCTGAGTCAGGATTGTCACTGCGTGTTTGCTGAAGCATCTTGTGAGCCAAACTCTGCTGCTGTTACAAAATCGGCAGCAGGGCCGGTGCTGCCAGCCAGCGACAAGTCGTTAGCATCTGAAGAGATGACGTGTATTTTGTTTTTCTCAATTCAAATATTGGCACGATGTGGGACAGTGTGGTCCAGAGGCCTGTCTTACCTTGCAAATGCAACCTTGCATTTATGCCAGCTTTTTGTTCTTGAACTACGTTATTTCTGTTCTACTGATGTCACTTATTGATTAGCATGTTGCAACCTACTTGCTATGACCTGAAGGGAAGAGCAAGAAATAACTCCATGGAAAGGAAAAAGTCCTCCAACAGCTGTGGTCCTCTGGTGTTAACTCTGTTTTGGGTATAACATTGTGATAAGAGACGATCAAAGGTCACCATGCAAATATTTTGGGCTTGCTTTCTTTTATTATCTGGATGCAAATTTGAACTGATGCTTCTTCAAATACAGCAAGGAAGGCAAAGCACAAAGTTGTAAAAATGTCGCCCCTTCATATTTATCATGCGTTGGAGTGACTGAAATCAAACAAGGCTAAACAACTTGCTGTGGAAGTAAATACAGCTGCCTCTTTTTGCATAGCAGTAAGAAATAAGTGGGGAAATGGAAGGAATCCTTTTTTAGTGACTGGTTCAGAACGAGGTCAGGAACAGTTTGCCTTCAGTGCTGTGCATTAACAGGTTGTTCTCCATGGCGTGCTGCAGTCCTGGGTCTAAGCAGAGCCTCTCGCCTTGGGTGATGTCTCCATCAGAGACAAGGTTTATGTTTCAGATGGCCATGTTCAGAAGCTGTTCGTGTAACCAGGCAAACAGTTAATTTAACTGAAAAACTTGCCATTCCTTTCCGTTGCGCACAAATGTGGGTGTTTCACTGTAGACAGGTGGTTGCTCATTCATTTAACTTCGGGAGCTTGTGGAAACACATCCCTTTAAACATTTTGTTTTCCTCCACCTTGCAAGCAGACCTACTGGTTGAGCCAAATAGCTAAAAATCCTCAGGGGTTTAAAGGATTAAATGAGAACAATCGTTAAGGTGCAGAAAGAGCTGCAAAGTTCTGAAAATACGACAAGAGGCGGATGCCGAAGGACCTGTTTCATGGACCATAGCCTCTCCTTTCATGGGTATAAATAGGAGTGGAAGTCTGGAGTGTTGGTAGTGATCTTATAACTGCGAAGAAAGGGAGATCTGCTAATGGCTGACCGGAAAGTTAGACATGAGGGGGTTTATTAAAGCTGACAAAATGTTTGGGATTGCAGATTTGTTTCTCCTGCCGCCTTACGAAGCCGGCTCTAGTTCTTACCCTCAGCCAGGCGCTCTCGTTTCCTCCGGCTCCAGTAATTCACCCGCTGACTCACGTTTTTCTGTTTGCCTCAGGTGCTGAAAGGTGGGGACCGGAGGTTTCCCTGCGCTCTTCCCAGCCTTCCTGAGGAGAAGCGGTGGAAGGCGGCCGCAGGGCGCCGAGGCCGGGCCTCCCCGCCGGGCCGGCGGTGCCTCCCTGCGCCGCACCGCGCCGCGCTGCGCCGGCCACCATGGAGACGCTGTCCCAGGACTCCCTGCTGGAGTGCCAGATCTGCTTCAACTACTACAGCCCGCGCCGGCGGCCCAAGCTGCTGGACTGCAAGCACACGTGCTGCTCGGTGTGCCTGCAGCAGATGAGGACCAGCCAGAAGGACCTGCGGTGTCCCTGGTGCCGCGGCATCACCAAGCTGCCACCGGGCTACTCTGTCTCGCAGCTGCCCGATGACCCCGAGGTGATCGCCGTCATCGCCATCCCCCATGCCTCCGAGCACACCCCCGTCTTCATCAAACTCCCCAGCAACGGGTGCTACATGCTGCCCCTGCCCCTCTCCAAGGAGAGGGCCCTGCTGCCTGGAGACATCGGCTGCCGCCTCCTGCCCAGTGGCCAGCAGAAGTCCCTGGCGGTGGTGACGATCCCGGCAGAGCAGCAGCCGCTGCAGGGCGGCCTCCCCGCTGAGGCGGGCGCGGAGGAGCCCGACCGCAGAGGCGTGGTGAAGAGCTCCACCTGGTCGGGGGTTTGCACTGTGATCCTGGTGGCCTGCGTCCTGGTCTTCCTCCTGGGCATCGTCCTCCACAACATGTCGTGCATTTCCAAGCGCTTCACGGTGATCTCGTGCGGCTGAGGTGCTTGGTGGGGGGCGCCCCAGGGGTGCTCACCCAGGGGTTAGGTTGGTGGTGGTAGTGGTGGTGGTGGTGGGATCGAGCAAGACAATTCACCGCAGCTTTGGCCGATGACTGCAGGACGCTTTGCTCTGAGACAGCGGTGCGCCGGCCTGGCCGCAGCCCTCGGCGGCCCGCAGAGAAAACCATGTCCCCTGTCTGACGGTAACGGCACTGAGGAGGACTGCATGCGTCACCATAATCATTTATCAAAGGGACTGTAATTTACGGTGATTTTTATTGTGTTACGAGATTAAAGACATCTACGTAGCTGGTTATACTGTAAAGTATGCGGTAAGAGCTCTTCTCTAACTACAGTAGATCAAAATCAAAACTGCTCCATGTAGAATTAAAGGAGGACTGGCGTGTGACTCAGTGAAAGGTGTTCGATACCAACCCCCATGTGTTATTTTTTAATTGAGGGAGGGAAGGGGGAGACTTGTAAAACTGAGAAATCATTTAGCTGGTAAGGCATTTTATATGTTTTAAACTGCACATTAATTAAACTAAGTTAGGAACTTGTACAATAGTTTTTAAAAGGAAACATTTTACAAGCAATTATTTGGTTCCATGGTGTGTGTTTTTTGCCTCTGTGTTTCTCTTTGCTTTTCCCCATTGTTTTCAGCTATACCGAAGTGGCACTCCAGGAATCTTCTATTTGAAGGAGCTTCCGAGCCCAGAAGCAAAGTGAGCTAGGAGGAATACCTAACAATGCAGCCAAAACATTTCTGCCTAACTGGCTTCACGTGAAGGATGGCTTTGAACAGTGAACGTTGGACATGCTGTTTTACCTCTGATCTGGCAACAGGGCTTCCTGCAGACCTGGCCTTCATAGCCATTAGTGAAGGAATGGGTCATGAGAAGTCCTTGGACTCCTTCCTGCAAGGACATGATAGCAAATTGTTCTTCCTTTTCTTTTGCTGGAGATTGGGTTTTCTTAATTTTTAGAAGAATTTAGACCTGTTTTGCCTCCCTCTCTCCTAGGAGATACAGCTGTGCACCCATGGGTGCTGTTAAAGAGGGGTTGCTCTGAGGAAGCCTCATCATCCCAGCAGACTGAGGACCCTTTTGTGCAATCATTTAGTAAGAGTCAGTGACAGAGCTGGGAGAGGAACACAGGACAACCCAACCCTCTTCCGGGTTGTGCTGCCCCTCCTCAATCACTGTGGCTGTCCTGATGTCAAAATGTCTGGGTGAGCATAATGGAGACCTTTCTCCACATTTCATATAAATGTTGGTGTCCACTGCGACAGATTTGGAAAAAAAAAAAAAAAAAAAGCACAGGAAATATCCCCCTCCACCTATAAATGTCCTAAAACTCCGGTCTTTTGCAGTTCTTTGCTCAGAATGAGCCAAATTCCTGAACCTGCATTTCAGCAGCACCTTGCTCCATAAGCAGTCCCACTAGCTTTAGTAATACTGTTTCTAAGTTAAGTAGAGCTCAGTGTGAATTTGGGTATTTGGCAAGTCTGAAAGCTGAAATTTGTTTGAGATCTAAGGATCAGATCAAGGGGCACATGACAGAAAGGCCTTTAATAAGGCAGAAGAAGCTGTTGATTTGCAGTGGTTCTTTTTGCAAGTACAAAGTGTGAGCAATTGACTAGGCATAACCTCCCCGAAGAGTGACCTCTTGTCCTCCACCTAGTGCTCTTTCTAGTAATTAATTAGAAATTGCTCAATGCCGGATTATAACACCGGAGAACATAATTTTGACTATATGGTGTCCAAGTTGGCCTTGTAGATGGTGGTGGTTTTGTTACAAATCTAGTTTCTGGTTCACAATAAACATTCTCAACTAGAACTTCTGTCAGGAACATACCTCTGACATAGTGCTGGATTTCTTCCCCTCCTGGTTCCCAAACCACCGTTTTCTTCCCTGATTTCTGTTAACTGCAGAATAGCATAAACATATGGTGCTTAATTGTTATGGTGTATGTAGGGTCACGTATGGAGAGGAACCATTTGCTGATTTTTATCTACTGTCATATGTATTCATAGCACAGAAAAAAACCATAATCCTCAGATAACACATTCAATGCCTTTTTCATGCAAGGCCCATGTGCAGTATGCCTTGAACCTGACTTACGAGTATTGTAATACATTGACACCTCTCAGCAGCACATTTAATTTGGTTGCAGTAGGGAACAACAGGAATTCCAAAATGCGTCTTGTGAACGTGTTAGTCTCTTGTTGCCAGTAGGTAGCCAGATTTCTACTGACATCCACGCTATGCTGCTTGGTACGTAAAGGAAAGCCAGTTCACCAAAAAATCTTGCCTTTATAGACTCTTGAGGAAGCGACCAGATACAGGACTCGACCCTCTACTGCCTTATCCCCTGTAGCAACTTATGCTTATACCAGGAGTATATAGCATAGCTGGAAGATGCTCCGAGAACAGCGTGGAACCATTTTGCACCAACTTCTGCATTTGTTGATGGCTGCACAAAAACACGAGGCAGTCAGAGAGCAGGCCCGGGAGATACGGTATTGAGGCTAACCTTGTGCTGGCCGTACCTGCCCGACGGGAGCTCTTGAGGCCGAGGTTTCTCTGGTGTTGCAGAGAACAGTTGTCTTGAAAACTGCCCCTCTTTGTCCCTACGTGGAGAATGCAGAATGAAGGAGCAATCAGAAATTAGGTTAAAACACCGCGCTGCATAACACATTATGCAACAGGCAGACGTGGAGTTTATCCGGTATTAATGACGTAAGTATTACATTAGCAGAATACCATCCTGTATTACGTAAGGCAGTACCTTGTTTTGTTAATACGAATTTCCTGTACTTTTTGTGCCTGCTGAAATGCATGTTTGACCTAATTTCTGATCCAGACATTTGCCTGCTCACAGCCTTGTGTAAGAGCAATAAGTAAAACCTCAAGATCTTTGTCTGCGTGTGTGCGCGCGTGTGGTGTGTGCATTAATTCCTTTTTTTAAGAAATTCTGGAGATGTTTTTGTTCTGGCTTTAGACTGTGTCTATCATTTTAAATTTGCAACTGCCATTTCATGTTGGATCGCCTAGTGTATTTGCTGACTTGTATACAAGTGAACTGAATAGTTTGTTGTAATGTACAGTGTTAAAATGTTTCTCAAGTATGTCGATAGTCATACTACTTTAAAAATGCAGTGCAGTCTATCCCATTCCATGGTCCAGTACCTCATATTGAAAAGTGATACTGCTATATACACATCTAAATTTTTTGGTTGGTTGGTTTTCTTTGTTTGTTTTTTTAAAAACATCCATTTCTTCATAGTTTTTTTTTTTTTTTCTTTTTCTGTGGAGACATTTGGACTTGTCTAAATCATCAAGTTCTGGGCTAATTTTTGTTCCCTGGTGTCCAGTAGGAAGTCAGTCACTGCTCAGTTCCTCCCCCCCCCCCCCCAAAACAAAGACAAAGCCAACCCCAAACCAACGGGT
>VXAA01006405.1:420727-466341 GCA_013399115.1 Anseranas semipalmata
CAAAAAAAAAGACTTACTGTGACTCCAGAGCTGTTTGAGCAGCCAAGACTTATACTAAAAGTGGTTGTGGGAAATTACAAATGCACCTGCATTTTTAGAACAAATTACTCCATATGAATGTGTATTTATTTGCTTGTTTAATGGGAAGGATGTGTGTACTGGGGTCCATCTTCTTTGTTATCTTGGAAGGTCCCAACTTCCATTTTTGGCTTGTGCTTTCCTGGCAAACAGACTTTATGGTTCACTCTGTGAAATTTGGTTTAGTGAATTTTAAAAATTCAAAATATGCAATTTTGTTATGCGGGATTTTTTTAGGAAATTGTGTTCAGTGATTCTTCATGCTTAACCAAGATGTAAAGGAGCCTGGATGTTTTGTAAACATGGAGCAACCATGAGTCCAAAGTTTCATCTTTATTAATGAAGCTCAGTCTGAATAAAACATTATCAGGAAAAGAATGATATCAAGTGAATTATGGTACCTCTGTTACTTTGCCATCAAATGAAGAGCATGGATGGGAATTTTGCAGAATTGCTCTGTATTTTACGAGGGGTTGGCTGAAATTTCATTCTTAGTGTTTTAAGGCAAAGTGTTAAGTGCAGGTTGTGGCAAATGGTAAAAGGATTTTCACATTTAATTACCATGGAGTACGGAATTATAGCTGAAGACTACTAAGCCACACAGCAAATTTTTGCGTGTGTGTGCTTTAATCAGATGATTTAGAAGTTTTAAGTAAACGTTTTGCTCATGGAAGTGAGGGAGTGTTGGCATTGACTTAAGTCTTGTACAGACTGGCAGGCCGGCTCCCCTTTCCCAGTCACGTTCGTGCTGCTGGAGCCCTGGGCAGCCAAACTCCCTAACACGGCAAATGCTTCTCTGGAACGGAGACGGCTGACTGTGTACTGGCCTTGTCATATTCACAACAGGGCTAAAATGAGACCGAACAATTCATACATGATTTGAGCTCTGCTGCCAGTGTCCAGGCATCAAAAACTCCTGCCACTGATCCACCGCGTAACCTGGTCCAAGCCTCTCTGTTCGCGGCCTCTTCTCAGAGGAATGCCGAGTAGTGGAGGGTGTTGCCTCCCCGGGAGCATGGGCTGCTAGCACGGGAGGCACTTGGGCGAGTACCGCGGGAGGCATTCACAGGTAAAGTGAACATCTCAAGTAAATTTGGGGGTCGAAACATTTCCTTATGTGGATGAGGGCAAGGCAGGGAGGGAGGGAAGGAGCTGCACGGGAGCAAATGAGTCCCAGCACCATCCAGGAGGATGTTGAAGGATTTGCTGGCCCTGAAGGCGAAAGCTTTTGTGCAAGAGCTTCAGCAGGGCAAGATTGTCTGGAAACGCTGCAATGGATTTACAGCACGTTAGTGACCTTTCTGGTGCTGTACACTGTCCGTGGGCCTGACAGCTGGGGCTGTTCTGTTCCTTCTCTTTGTCGCTTTGCCTCTTGCGTGCTCGTGTCTACAAGCAAAGCTGCTTGCTTCATCTTCAAGTAGAACAATTTTACAGATGTTTCTCAAGTTGCCTCGAGCATCTCTAATGAAAAAAAATACCTTCTAAGTTCAGTGAAATTTAATGCTTAATAAATGCTTTTTTTTTTTCCAAGCATTTCCTTATGCTTCAATAAACTTTTTATTTTAGTTCTAAATAATTTCTGTAATTTTTGTGCTAAGCATGTTCCTGTACATCCAAGGCAGTGCTGAGAGATAAGGTAAGATCCACAGCCAGAAGACGACATTTCCTTTCCCCCTATCCCTCCCACAGTCCCCTTCAGACCTACACAAGTCTGTTTCCGCTCTCCTCATTTATATCGGACTGAAGCACCTAAGCACAGCAATGAGACGGGGACTTGTGGGCGTGCATTGAGCCCCTATACCTACGAGCACTGAGACGTGTTGCCATGCTTAGGGGAGGAGGGTAAACTCAAAATACGAGCTTATGTAGTACAGAGGCCAAGAGGATTAGTAAAAGGGCCTCAGGCTGTTCTGTCTCAGGAAGGTCACATACTTTATGGTGCTGAGATAGCACAGTGACAAACAGACTTGGCCCGAACAAGTTTGAAAGAATGAAGAAAGGGTGCAGAAGGAAAAGGGACACCTGGAAATGAGCGAGCAATTGGACAGTAGCCTAGAAATTCGGATCTGTATATGCAAAATCATCTATTTTTTGTAGTGGACTGCATGTGTCATTTCTGTCAAACTGTATCTCAAGAATACCTTGGCTGTGAAACTCCAGATTTTGCTTATTTCTTCCATACCTTTGAGATGGGAAGCTGCCTATTTCAATTGTGTAGTTTTCCACCTAACTGAAAAGCCTGGTGGGTGGACAGAAATATTTTAGGTTGCTGAAGCATCACTGAAGCTCAGGAGTTGGATACAAGCTAACCAGGAGTTCAACAGGAAAAAGCTGGGATAAAAAAAGAAGCAAAGTACTGAGTCCTCAGTACTCAGTTGCAGATCTGTCACATTGTTTAAAATAAAAACTTGTTTTATTCAGGTGGCCATCTGCCAGGACAAATAATGAAGTTGACTAACAAAAGTTGGTAATGCCAAACAGCTAAGGATAGGATTTATTTAACCTGTTAGATCTGAGATACTGAAGACAAAAGAAGTGGTTATTTTTTACTGCTAATACTCAATTTACAAGATATAAAACAGGAAGATCAGATTAGAAGTCTGTGGCTTTCTGCGTTGGTTTTCAAGGTGGAGTAAATAGAAGAACTGAGACACTTGAGTAGCTTCATCCTTAAGGTTATTTACTTGCCCGTCTTGATAATTACGAAAGGATGCATGTGTGCTGTCACTGTGCTGATCAGTCTTGGAAACATTGCCCCATAGGTCCCTGCACGCACTGCCCGGATCTGGGGTTTGTGTCTGCTTAAGAGACATCCGAATGTGCATCAACATCTGAAAAAAAGTCCTCCCCCTGCAAGATGGTTTGACATTGTAAAGTATGTGACCTCACTTTGAAGAATTTAAGAACAGTGGTGGATCTTAACAGTACTTTCAAAGTAGCCTGTCACGTGGTAGATGCATGAATAGAAGGAAGCTCAGTTTCCAGGCATGGCCAATTTGCTGATTGAACTTCAAATGAATAATTTCTTGCTTAAATTATTTGTGATAACGGTCGCAGATGTTTCTCAAAGATTTGCTTAAGAAATGTATTGCAATATTTGGGACGTGATTCAGGAAACTATGCTAACTGAGAAAGCACTAAAGCATTAAATCTAAGGCAGCTGGATTTGCTCATGCACTAAACGCTTTCTTGAAGAGAGTTGGACTTTACGCTTAGATGTTTGTTTCTTGATACTTGGCTAATATGCATGATTCTTAAAGAACATGTGGAGTAATAAGCTTTGCTTTGGGGAGGATTTTATTTTGATATTTGATATTTGAAAGCATACTGACTAGTAGTGGCTCTGTAATCCCCCAAGGCAGCTGTTTTCAAGCATTTGAGTGTAGTAACCTGTATTTCTATAACTCCTGTTTTTAATTGCTGACTGTATGTAGCTGAGAATTCTTAACTCTCGGTGGGAGAAAAAGCACACAATCCAAACCCACACCAAAAGCCACCAAAGAATCCAGAGTGATGATGATTTTAAAAACTCAGGAGAAATAAATTGAATTCTAATCACTTTTCTCCTGTGTTGAAATGCTGAGGGATTTGCTATAAACCTACTGGTTGATAGAACTGAATCCCTGCTTAATGATTATATTTGCTAAACTGGCCAACTGCAATGGCTACATATGCTGCTCTTTCTTTTCCTTTCTGACCTCATCTGGTTTAGAGAAGACAAGACTTGGACAGTTGTAGCTGGATTGAACAGCATGATAAGAGTTGTAAAACGTTACCAGCAAGGAGTGTAGTTTTGTGATAAACAAAGCATTGCAACACTGGATGTCTTTCGGCAGCCATCCAGGCAGAACAAGCATGCAGCAACTCTGACAAACCCCTGGGATCGAGAGAAACGTTGTTGAGGAGTAGTGGATAAATGAGGATGTTTTTTAATACCCTAGATACTGCCTGTGTTTGTTATTGCTGATGCCTGACATCTTTGGGTTTGGGTTCTTTCTTTTGTCCTTTATAACAAGGAGCCTAAAAAGCACTTTATACTGCTTCCTTGCAAACTGCCATCTCCCGTTTCCTTTTCTCCTGCCTATTGTTTCACCAGTCTGTTTCCCTGCAGATTTGCAAGGAGAAACCTGTCTCAGTATATCTCAGTGACTGTAAATTTCTATGGCATTTTCAGTGATGAAAATGATAATGTCTCCACACAAATAGGAACATCTCCAGGGCTTTACACAGAGCCTTATTTGTAATATCCCTTTCGTCTGCTGTCATTATCATCAGTCCTCTCTAAGTAAATATTTTTTATTATTATACCTTTCAAAATACTATAGCCCTCCTATTTTTTTTGAAAAAAAAAAAAAGATAGCAAAATAAGAGGCAAAACAAATCAGAGATTAGAAATTATTTGCACAACCTGATTTTAAAAATAACACAAATCATTAACATCTCTTTTTTGTTGTAGTTTTAGTGCATCAGTGACATTAATTTTGTGATTCTACTTTGTTTGGTGGGGGAGGGAGAGAAGGAAGAAGAAAATCCATATTCATGGCTTGGATTAGGTCTGCTGAGTTTCAAATTGTATGTATGTGCTTCTGTTTTGTAATACCTCATAAACCTCCTAACAGCTGAAAACTGCAATAGCACCAAAATCTTAATGAAATGTCACGTGCTGCCTATTAAATTTAAAATGCTTGCTGAAATGTGCAAAGCCTGGACTTTCTGGGTTTTGAGCATAGAGAGCACTGTATGTGGAATTAGCTCTGATTGTCAGTTCTCCAAGATCAAACTCGGGTCTCACGTCTCATTTAAAGCAGTTAGTGGGCTCGGCCTGCGCGGATCTTTGTCATACGTCCTATGCACAGTGGCAGTCCTCGTTTTTTAGATCTACAAAAAGCAGCCTTTCATAAGGAGATATTTACCAGTTTTGAGGGCAAATTATCCCTCTCCTTAAGAGACTGTTAAGTCCTTGATGGGGTCAGTGACCTGACTTTCGCCAAAGGAAGACGGGAATTTGGTTAAATCACTTCTGCGCAGCCCATAGCCCTGGCTGTGTTTCTTGCCCAAGGGGAGGGGTGCCCTGGGGCGGGTATTGAACCAGCTGGAACACGACTGTGACCTACCACAGACCTCTGTTGGAACAACGGCTCCGTAAGGACACACGGGGAATGTTCTCCTTGCTGAAACAGTCGAGCACAACATCTCTGGTTAGAGCTTGGGATCTTAGGGTTGCTTTGCTATAGATATGATTATTAGGTTTGAAAGAAACGTGAGAACCTTTCTGTAAGGTTCCTTTAGCTTTCTAAGTTGTCTCAAACACCAAGGTCTCCCGGCTACCCCATAGCCTGTGAGCTGGGGAACCTGTCCTTGTATTCAGCTTCAGGTAAGGAAGGTAGTCCCAAAATGGGCTGCTTGTTGCAGGGTGCTGCATCTGCTGCTATGCTGAGGTTTAGCATGCTGCTCAGATGCTCTTGTGGTAGGGTCTAAAAAATGCTTCTTGTCCTTCCACCCCCCCTCCCCAGCCTCATTTTGCTTATAATTGTTTTTGGGGAAAAAAAAAAAAAAAAGGAGGCACTAGGAAAAACAAAAAGAAGAGTAAAGCTGTTCTTAATTCAGGCCACATTTATACCATCTGTTCCATGTCTACTTAAATGCTGTCGGGAGAAAGCAGAGGCGCCCCTGACTTTCAGCTGTGCTCCCAGTGAATCCCGGTAGGCTTCCTGTTTTGGAGCCTAAAGCTTGCTAAGCAGAAGACCTTTGAGAATAAAAATATTTGTAACTAAGTCCAGGGAGTGAGCAGATGAGTTCTATGGCTGCTGGAAGGCGCGGAGGGAGCAGCTCAGCCCTTGCAGAGCCGGGTGATGATCCCTGCGGTTTGGGACCTGCGGGCTGGGGTGGCAGGGGACAGCACGGGGAGGGCAGGGCTGGCTGCACACCGGCGCGTGTTCTCCGGGGAGCTGCCTCTCAGCTTCCCGACGGCTACCTCGAGCTCCGTGTGGCTGATGCCCGTTCAGACGACTTCAGCTGCAGTAGCCCTCATCACTGCAAAGGCATTGCAAGTGAGCTGTAACCTAAAGCAGCCTGGAAAGCCGTCCCGCAGGGCCTTTGTGCTAGCCCTGTTAGCAAAGGTTTCTGCACTACTAAAGGAGATAGGAGGGAGGGGGGACTTTTATTTTCTTTGGTGAAGGCCCCAGTGGGAAGACGTGCGCGCGCACTCATGCACTTAGTCCCTTAGTTAAAGCAAGAGCTGAATGAGTGAAGGTCTGGCTCTTGTTTTCAGAACTGAAGGCAGACGTGCTCCCCTCTGCCTCGTGGTGCCGATGTCCTCTTCCCTACTGCTCCGGGCCTCCGGGCTTGTTAATAGTTGCACCAGAAGCTGGGAAGGTTGACTCTAGCCTCGGGCATGCAGGTATTACATGGCTGTCCTACAGCCCGACCGCCGTCTCTGCTCCTTGTTCTACACGCTGTTTTACATGTTCCTTTGCCCTCTGAAGGCTCCCTCCCCACCCCTTGTTAATTATATTCTAGCTAAGCAAGCGGGCTGGCACTGTTCGGTGGCTGCGAACTGAAGTCCTTGATGCATTTTGGAGTCTAGAACACATATAGCATAGTATTAGAAGAATTCCCCCTTCTTTTCTTGCAAAGGGCTACCCAGCCCCTACAGATATATGAGCTGCTGGGCTGCTGTGTCAAAACCTTGCCAAATATTGGCTTTATAAAGGTGAAGTCAAAGTGCTGTCAATAAATCTTAATGTCTGTGGAAGCATTCCTTGCTTGCTTTGTCTGTCCTAGAAGATATCTTAAACGTCGCTGTACCCACCCTCTTCCACTGCCCCTTCTCCCCCTGTTTTAATACATGGTATTTTTGTAGACCAGTCTCTGGAGTCTTGTCCTTTGTATATGTGGAAGCGCTGATTTTATGAGAACTGTTCAGACACATTTGCTATGATTAAAATTCTTTAAAATGATTTTCAATAGACTACTGTGTGATTTTCTTTTTTTAATACAAAAAGTAAAATTGGCTGGGACATTCACTCATTGGTTCCACTGAGAGCTTTAATAGAGTAGCGCAGCAATAAAGGAAGGCTGAGATCCTCAGCCAAGTTTCAGATGTGCGGAGGTGACTTTCAAGTGGTCCATCAGAAAGGTGCTTTTATGAACCTGTGAAAAAGAGGGGAAAAAGTATCTTGTGAACGGTTGCACTCCCTTTCTTTCCCTGGGCAGCTTTGCCTCTACAAGTTTGCCCTTGACTTGGCTGCAAATCTTTGTCCTTTGGGACAGGAGCTGTTGTGACACCTCCCTGTGGGTGCTCTGTGATACCCGAGCATATGGGTGCTCACACACGTGCATGCCTGTGCTCGTGCATGTACGTCTAGAGATACTCCCTTACCTCCTTAGTGGACACATAAAATATAAACACGAAATTAATGGGCTACTGGTATTAATGAATGTAAACCCAATGACTTCTGAGGAGCTCTGAGGATTTACAACACCCAAGGTGAGGACCAATAGGTACAGCTAATTTTTTACATTCAGCAGTCTCTGATGTTTCCAATGAGTGTGTAGCTGTGAGCCAAAGTGCAGCTCGTTTTCCTTGTAAATCTTCCATTTTAAAGCCTGGTTTCCTATGGAAATGAGATATGTACACTCATGCTCTGTGTCTGTGTGTCCCTTTCCACTGACCTTTCAAATGAAATTTAACACTGTGATAGCCATCTAAAAGATAATTAAATTTCTGTTTTGATGATGTGTGGATAGAACAGTAAAGGGAAGAGAGAGAGAGCTTGTGTATGTGCCAAACCAATGAAAAAGGTACCGCGTGGACTTGAATCTTATTAGAAATCTGAAAGTCTGCATGGGAGATACTCCCCAATAAATGACTCATGCAGAAGAAAAAAATTAAAATGGAGCTTGCAGTGAACAGTGAAACACCGTTCCATGGGAAATCAGATTTTATTTATGCTTCTCTTCAAGTAATTCCTTTATTTCTGACATGCAGCCTCTCCTAGCATTTTATATATATATATTATTCTTGAGTGGTGAATTTTGGCAGTACTGGCTGCCTGTATATAGCCCAGGGCAAGTGGAGTTTTGCAGTCGCAAGAGGCTGAACCCCTTCATTAGCAGTGCCATGCCACCACTTTTATGACATCATTTTCCATTTAGTGACTTTGCACAATTAGGCCTGGGTCACCTCATTTCACTGTGATGTGACAGATACCAATTGGCAGAACTGTACAGGGTCATCATCAAAGAAGGGAAATGCCTGAAGATGGTGTATTTGCTTGTTTTTTAATATCAAAAGCAAGGCATGCAGTGCTCTGTCATTTATGATAGCTTAGTAAATATGATTGTTTTAGCTGGGATGAACTAAGAGTATAAATTAGCTTTGTCAGGTGAGGTAGCATGTTTTATTAGATGAAGCGATAAACTGAGGAAAAAAAACAAGATTTTGTGTGCCCACAAGCTTGTCTTCAAGCCTGCAATAAGAGCAGCCTGCATCAAAACTAGGTACAGGCAGATGGCAGTTGCCCTGAATTTACCTTAGTTATGCCACTTAGTTGGAGTACTGAGAGAGTAAGGGAGATGTGATCCGTGCAGGAGAGAGGGAATTTTCTTGAGAGGCGGGAGAGCTCTTAGCCTCTGCGAAGAGGCAGTTTCACCAGTGAAAAATTCAAGTGGTTAAGGGAGAAGAGGCCTAAGGGAGACTGATAATGTGATACGAAATACCGATATTCGGTAGATCCCAGTCTCACTGGTGAGGAAGTCTCAGTCCTGTATGGCACCACACAACGCGGACAAGCACCCACTCAGCAGGAACCCGCTTGGCTATTTGTGCCACAGGCGCTGGACAGGGCGCGTAGGCCATGCTTTGAGGGAGAGCGTGCGGTGTGGGTTTGCCCTGCTGATGTGCCTTTCGGTGCCATGCCTCCTCGGCTTCACCTCCCGGCGGCTGGGGTGTGCTGTGCTGCATGTCTGCAGCTCGGAGGCCTTCTGGGCGCTGAGGCCGTGCCACCAGCAGGCCAAGCGCAGGCCACGTGGCAGGGAAGCGGAGGCCAGGGGCCCAAGGAGCCGGTCTGTTGCGAGGTGTGAGGCCGAGCAGAGCTAGCCGTGGACTGCAAGTGTAGGGAAGTGGGAGACCAGTGGAAGCATCTGAGCGCACACGGAAAGCAAAGCGGGGCCAGTTACAGCCATTTTGCTGCTGGGCTTTCTTCCCCATTGCCTGTGTGGGAAGTTGGGAGGGGGCTCCCTGCAAGGAGTGGGGGGAGGCACTCAAAGACGTGAAAGATGTTGTCTCATCAAAACCACCCCTTTACCACCAGCTGAAGGCATTATAAAAGATTGCTGTAGCTGAAATCTTATGCAGGAAGACAGGTTAAATTATCGCAGTGTTCTTCATGGCCTCCTAAGCAATGAATCTGTGAAGTGGTGAAGTGGGTTGTTGCTTTCACCATGGAGGAATTCATCACTGTAGCCAAATTAATGACTGCTTCTCAAAAGTTTCTCCTGCTACCTGAAGGACTGATTTGCTGCCTGCTGTTTGTTATCCATGGCACTTTCAAGCTTCACCCAGGTGAGTATATTGCTTTGTGTATTTAATGCCTGAATACAGCCTTCCTAACCTTGATGCTGTTTGTTGCTTCCCTTTCTTCTTTTGCAGGGTCGATGATGATATTGTAAAATTTACCTAGCTAAGAGCCTGTTATTTATTTCCCTTGCAGCCATGTCAGAGTGAGTTTCCTCTGCTCCTTTGCATGGGCATGCTTCTAAGTCGACCTTGTGTAGGAGCAGTAAGGCTGTGATGTTTCACTGGTATTTTAGGCTGTGCAGTCTCCGTTTGAAGATGCAGTGCAAGGTTCTCTATGGTGCCAGAGGAGGGGGAGTGAAGCAAACAGGTCAGCCGAGTGGCTGCAAATGAGCCTGTAAAGTCATAACTGCACGGCATGGTACTGACTAGCTGATATGCTGGGCTGTCAGTGTTATGAGAATAAACATCCTGAGCTGTGTTTAGTCAACACAGATTATTGTGTTGACTATCCCGATCTGGGCTTATCACTTAATTTTTTCTCTTCCATATGCTTCTATCAGATGTCAGGGGTTGAGAGCTATGGAGCAACAGTGGGAGGGCTGCGGGGCAGGGCCTGATTACAAAAAGTAATAGGTTAAATTAATTCTAGAGGAAACCTTACTGAGTAGAAGGGTGTTGGTTGTGTTCCCTGGCAGGTCTGAAAAATGTAGTAGTAGAATAAATACAGTGGCATGTCTGACAATGAATATGTAGTGGTTTTCATTTTGACACTATCTGTTACCACAGAATACCAAATCTGCTAACTAATTTGAGCCTTTCATCAGCCTTATATACAGCTCTTGCTGCTGAGGCACATGAAGATTCAGTGTTGTCTTCACATTTGTTGTGTCCAGGACAGACCAGAACACCCAGACCTCAACCAATGAGATGTCTCCAAGTTCCAGGCTCCTTGTCCTACCTGCATTTGGGAAGAAAAACAAATAAAGAGCTGTAATTTAGGACATATTCAGGGGAATCAAAACACACAAATAAACAAGCCAATATGTTCATTCCTTACTGCCCTGGTTAGAAGGCCGCTACGATTGTCTGTGGCATGCAAACAGCTCCCAAGCTACTGCTCAGCTCAGCAATGTCCCCAGCCTAACTAATTGGTCACAGGTGCAGATGGGCACATTAATTGCACCAATGTATCACTTTTGAGCAGTCCCAGTCATGCCTGTGTAATGGGAACAATGCAAGTCATGCAGCTTTTTGTGGCGGCTGTACATGGAGGGTGGATAAATCATGAAGGCCCAGTTCTGCCACCTTTATTCTCATGGAGCAAGATACCTTGTGAGGAGAGGTGTTTGAAGCACCAGGACTAATGGTGAATAAAATACTCTCAGCATGAGTAAGTATTACTGAACAACAGATTAACACACTAGGCCAAGCACTTATCTAAAATTAAGTGGTTTTCCTATACTTACGCCCTGAGATTCCTGCCTCCGATTATGTTTGTTTTGTTTGCTTTGTCTTTTTTTCTGTGTGCAGTCAAATATTGATAAGAGAGCAGTCTACAAAGAGACCAAGAGATGGATGAGGTCTGTGTAGCACAGTAAAATAAAAGCACTTGGGTGGAGTTCAGCTGCTAAATCTTAAGGCAATACTTAACCTATTATTGTCTTCAGCTGGGTTTGAAGTACTAATGTACCTAGGCAAGAAAACAAACTTACAATGGCTTAGTTAGGAGTTCCCTCTCCAGGAAGAACTAGAATAAGCAAAGCATAGCCTGAAACAAGGCCAGGTTCCCCATGGATATACTGAAAGAGGCCTTGCTGAAATCAAAACAGTTGTGTGCTATTAAATTAACACACATCCTCTTTGGCATGGGCTTGCTACAGGCAGCCGCACGGTCCCAAGGCCGCGTCATGGAGGTCCGCAGCAGAGCAGTGGCACCCCAGCAGGACAACACCGTCCCCTGTCCCAGGGCTGCCCTCAGGCCTCCATTTGCTGGTGCCCCCACTCCCTGGTGAAAGCCCCCAGCCTTGCCCTGTATCACAGCTGCCCTGCCAGCCCTGCGTTGGCTGCTCTCCTCGATCTGCCCTTCCCCAGGGGACGTTTTGGTGCTGGGTTCAAGAACGAGCTCCCTTCCTGATGCCCGCAGGTGTGCATCCCCATGCCTCTCCCTGGATTTCTCCCTTTGGTGGCTCTGTGCTGGGCTCCTGCCACATCTCGTTTACCTTTCCTTCTGCAGCCGGGAGGCCCTGCATCTTTCCAGCAATGTGTTTAGGAAAAAGGAGCAGGGCTGGAGCACTGGGCTTGGTTCCCCAGGTAGAAGCAAAGCAGGAAATAGGGCTGTAGCTGTTTTGCTGTGGTTGACAGTCTGCTGCCCTAAAAAACTGGTCACTTTGGCTGTTGCTGAGAGCCAGTTTTGAGGGGAGGGCGAATGGAGCAGCACTGAGTGCTCCGCTGGCGCTGAGCATCCTCTCGGGTGCCTGATGACTGTGCCCTGCTCGCGTGCTCTGAGCTGTGCTAATCAACAAACCCAGGGGCAGCGAGAAAATTCCCTCTGGGGTCAGATGGGAGTTCAATTTTATTTTTATTTTTTTATGAGCGGGGAGGTTCAGCTGCTGGGGTCTCCAACACACGCCTGCCAAATGGGCTCAGACACTGGAGAGCTGTCAGAGGGAGATGATACCACTTCCTTGCTATCTGCAGCCCCATAATTTGGATTTTGGAGGAATGACACATACCTGTAGCATCAGGATATTTGGTTGAAACTGGGAAATGAGACGGGGTCAGGCTAGATGCTCTAATGATCCCTGATAAACTTTAAGTTTTTATAATGCTGTATTTTTTTTGAGCTGTAGCACAGACTACTTCTGCAAGCCTGAAAGGAAAAAAATTACCAACCCTCCAGATTACATCTCTTGCAGGTCTTGTACAGCAGCTATCCTAAAATATCTCTAAAAATATGTTCAGGTCTTGTTTTTAAATGAAGCCTCTGACCTTGATCACTTGAGAATACATGGCTGAATTCAAAGTGAGCTGCTTAAA
This sequence comes from Anseranas semipalmata, assembly GCA_013399115.1. Lineage (NCBI taxonomy): Eukaryota > Metazoa > Chordata > Aves > Anseriformes > Anseranatidae > Anseranas > Anseranas semipalmata. The sequence continues at coordinate 433,362 of VXAA01006405.1, forward strand.
ACTTGTTTAAAATATTGCCATGTATTATTTAATTCAGAAAGACATTTCAGAATATGGTTTATATGAAAAGGACTATGAAATGTAGTTGTATATTAATTTATCAATCAGAACTGTATATTATTGTATTTACAACAACCCTCTCGTTGTTTTGGAAATTATTTAATGGTTGGTAAGTTCAAAGGCAAGCAAAAGTAAAAATTTCAGACGGAACATGGTTTTGTCCTTTCCTTTGGTAATGTAGGTATTGGTGTTAATGAACTGTTCCTTTTGTGTGCCTGTATGGTTTTAGTCTGACAGCAAGTATGATGGAGGAGAATGGGATCAGTTTGTTAATAACAATTATTCTTCAGAAGGTTTTGTGTGAAATTAAAAAAAAAATAATGATACAAGTGTTCCTTCTCTTTTGTGTGTAGCTTGAGAACACGTAGCGCAAGCTGAAGCCTGTTTTATAAATGTACATATACATGTATAAATGTGTGCATATATTTATACATATGTGCATGTGTTTAGCAATACGCATGTTGTAAAATTTCACATGGCATTCTCTGAGAAGCCTTATGAGCATAGAATATGTTTTTCTGAGGATATCCCCGCGGCAATGGTAAAACCTTGCAAAAATCCTTCATCTAAAACCTAAAGTTGGAGATCTTACTCTTCAGTGCAACTCACCTCAACATGGAGCTTTTCAGTTTTGCAAGGAACACTCTCTGCTCTCTCACTCTTTCATGAACACATACATACAGATATACTCCCCTATGATGTGACTCCAAACTACTGGGTACCAGTACTCTAATTCTGAAAGTTCTCTTTCATCTTGTGAATAATTTAATGTGACTGTCAGATGCAAATCGATAGACGTTACATACTGATGTGATACGTGCATTTGAAAAACTGCAGGAACGCTTCACAACAAAACTGGATGAATGTTACAGTATGCTGCATTGCCTGCGAGCACCCCAGTGTATACTCAGCTGTACTTTTTTCCATCAGCAGTCATCAGGAAATTATTCAGAGGTATGTGAAAGCCAAAAGTATGGTGAACGCTGGATCAATGGAAATCATATGCATCTGGTTTCTTTTTGCCAATTGACTTTCTGAATTCAAAATAAAAAATGCATTTGTTGCAACTGCACTCTGAAGATGGTTGCTTCTGCTGCTCTTCCTTTGATTCGATATTTGGGGAAAGCAAACACAAGTAGACACTCAGGGACTCATCACCAGTTAACAGAGCAACTATGGGAGTTTTCACTGGCAGCTGACTGCAGCTGGGACTCTTGCCCATCCCTGGTTGTTCTGTTGACTAACGTAACCTTCCTTTTTTGCTGCAATGTTTCTTGGAATTTTTTTCCAAAGTATAGCTGCTGCTAGAGCACTACATTTTCACACTTGCAGTCTGCACCCCTTCAAGAGCAGTGGAAACACTGCAGAGGAATAATTTGTATGCTCAGGTAACTTGCATAACTTGGACCTGCATCCCGAAAATGTGCAAAATGGCCTGTGAGAGACCATATACTGGCATCTTACTGGATAAAAGAAATGAGGCTGTGGGGCTCGGAGGCAGGGAGGCTGCTGGGGAAAAGGGCACTGGAGTAAATGTCCCTTGCATTACCTATATGTGCATGTCACGTAAACTGTTGTTGAATTGCTGGGATTTCTTACAGAATAGCAAGTTACGTGTCATACCTTTCATTTTCCTCTCTGTGGGTCTTTCACTTTTTTTTCCCTTCACCCGCAGTGCCACAGTCCATTTTTCTATGCCTATGGTTGCCACCTCAAGCAGGAGAAGAAAACCTGTCATTTCCAGGGTAATTGGAGTTTCGGTCACTGTGCAAAGTGCTCCAGGTCCCTTGGGCTTCTCCAACACGCTGCTGTGCCGCAGGGCTTACTCGGGCTGTGCTTGCAGCCTGCGTGACTTCACCCCTGCCCGCCAGAGTTGGCTGCTGGAGGCAGCGCAGCTTGTTTCCAGCCGCAGGTACACGAGCTTTGCTCCTGGAGTAGCTTGCACAGAGGAGCCGTGCTAACAGCCCATCCAGAAAGCTGGAGGATCAGATAACACCTCTCTCATTCCGTACTCATAAATCATCAGGGAAAGATAGTGTTTCCCTGCTTAATCACCAGTGATAGAACCCGCGGCAATGGTGTCAAGCTGAGGCAGGGGAGATTTAGGCTAGACATCAGGAAGAGCTTCTTCACGGAGAGGGTGGTTGCACACTGGAACAGGCTCCCCAGTGAAGTAGTCATTGCACCAAGCCTGTCTGAATTTAAGAGGCGTTTGGACTGTGCACTTAGTCACATGGTCTAAAATTTTGGGTAGACCTGTGCAGTGCCAGGAGTTGGACTCGATGATCCTTATGGGTCCCTTCCAACTCGGGATATTCTGTGATTCTATGAAACTGTTCTTATTACAGTGTCTGCAGATCGGACTGATTGCAAAACTAAGCTGAATGTGGAAAAACAAAGACACCCCTCCGGCCTTTTGAAGCAGTAGAGAAGCTGCCACGTAGAAACCATCAGGGATGTGTACCTTTCTCTCATGCTTTGAGCCAAAGGGCAGTTACTCTCCTATTAGCTTTTCCGTGAGCTGACTTTCTCTGTATTGATTTTATGACCTTTCAACTGCTGTCTGTCAGTCTTCTGCACTGACAGCTTTAAGAGGATCAGTTGTATGGTCAGAGCTCAGAAAATCTTTATATCTCTGGTTCTTTCAGAGTCAGGTGGGTTCACAAAATCCTCCAGGCTGAATGCTGATATCATTTCTCACCTCCCAGCAGCATTGTGCTTTGCAGGCCAAATCCATGCAGCTACTCAGTGAGTCTGAAGAATTCAGGCCACAGAATTAGACTTTGGGGTCCACTTCTGCTCTCGGTAAAGCTGGGCAGAAAATCCTCCAGGATCACAGTAGCTACTTGTGTGCAAACTTTTGTTCATGCACTCCTCTATTGAAATCTGGCTGTATGCCACTTACGTTGAACTCTGCATCTAAATATAGCTTCCTTTGTGGAAATGAGAGGTTTGCTTTGTTCGTGTTTGTTCCTTTATCCCTGGCTGTTTCTGTCCGCCAGCAGCAACAAAGCCTCATTGTTTTGGTGCTCTGAGTGGGACGCGTTAAATGGATCCTATTTTCAGAAACTGCCGAGCCTCCGAGCCCTTGAGACGTCTGCCTGTTAGTGTTTCACCTTGGATGGCCCAAAATGGCAGGAGCTGCACCCACTCCCCATAGTCGTATTGGCCTGGGATGCAGCTTTCTGCAGCTTGGTAAGCTAAGCCCATCTAGTTTGTGACTGTCAGGGAAGTAGAGTTAGTAGACAGCTCTTCAGCTCTTCATCTTGGCTTTTTGCTGAAAATCATGCCACTTTGCCAAGTGATCTCTCACTTTTCTTTGTTTTCATCCTGCTGACCATTCATCCTCCATTCACCAGACTCGCAAACAACCTCATTTTTCATTCCTACTTCTCCGTTTGTTGACACTTCGGGCTCCTGCCCATTGCTCTCCCTCAGCAACAAGCTCATTCGCATTCCATATTCAAAACCTACAACGTGATTCATTGAACAGAGAAGTGCTTTTGCTTTGCACTGTTTGTTTGAGACCGACCTGGAGGATGACATTATAAATGAGCTCTTATATCTGAATCGCTTTGTCCTGCTTAGCAAAGTCAGGAGAAAATGGCAAGGAGTTTTTGGTTTTGAGGGGGATCAGCTGCTTCTCCAAAGTCACTCTTCCTGCTGATCTTATGTCTTCGCTCCCCTTCTGTTGCATGGGAGGCATCACTTTCAGTTTTTAGGTTTATGAGGGAGATTTTGAAAAGGGCAGTTCACTACAGGCAGTTTGCAACAGAAGAAATACAGAATGGATGTGGTCTTCAGATATGAAAAGAGGGGGCTGGACAGGTTCAAGCCACAGTGACAGCTAATCTGAAAACAAGCTTTTCACTATTTTAAAGTTCAAAGTGTGTCTACTTTTTCAAATGTCTTGTATCAGTTTAGCTTGCTTCAACAGTATTGGACGTGCTGAAGCAGTGTATCACTAGGCAGGCCCTGCCTTGTCCAAGTATCTCCACCCAGGCTGGACACAGGAAATGTTCTAAACCATGAGAATCCTGTTGTGCTAATTTTGCTGATTTGAGAGGTTCCAGACTGTGTGCTGTTCAGATCATTCATGTAAATGGGACAGTTCACTCCTCAGTGGATAATGTTCAACTTATAAACTGCACATAATTATCTAAATTCTTTGTTTATTCAGACCAACATCCCAAACCCAGACAGAAACCGCTTTTGACTCACGTCAAATGGGAATAACCTAAGGTCATCCAAATATTAATGTGACAATATTGCCCTGATGTGCTACCCGTTTTTCCAGATTTACTCAGCTTTCTTTTAATTTCAGTCATATTCTATGTCCATGTAATGATGTCTCAGTCAAGCCCATTGACTACTGCTGATGTCAACATCAAGATTTATAGAACAGGAAAATAATACTGCATGGGCTAAAACTTTATTTTGAGTCATAAAGGGTCTCAATAGTTATCTTGATAGAGCTTATCATGTACTTTAGTACTTACGGTAGTAATTATAGTCACTCAGAACACCCAGCTTGTGACATAAAAATGGTATTTTTTAATGTATTATTCAGGAAAAGGATTTTAAATATGAGATTTAGAAGAAAACTGTCCTCAGGAATGGGACCGTAGCCTTCCTAGCACCCAGTGCAGTTCATTAATACAAGGTCATTTCCTGTATGTTTATGAGGGCCGTTCTTCTGTATCCCCAATACCGCTCAGCTCACAGAGGGCTCACCTGCCCCAGGGAGAGCTGCTCATGCAGAGCCATCACAGTCGTTTCTTATGGTGTGGCTGACAAGTCTATGGGGAAGCAAAAGGTGTGAATGGTTAACATGGACAAGAATTTTCTAGAATAACAATTTAAGATAGATTTCTGAAGATATTTAAGAACTGTTGCATTTAAAATGTGCTTAAAAACTGTGGCCTGAAGTAATTAAATCTTGCGCTCATGTATATGTGAGTATGTCTAGAGTAACACAATTGGCTGATAAATAACAAAATTGGTTCTGTTATAGAGAGAAAAAAAAAAAGAAAGAAAAGATGGGAGTAGAAATGGCTAACAAGCACAAACATTGGTGAATCAGATGTCAAGCTTTTGGTGTCTTAGCACTATTGAAATTCAGGACTTTTTAGTAAGTTGTAGTTACTGCTATAAACTGGCTTTGGTGGAGTGGACTACTAGTCCCCCAAAATCTGCCGGAGTTCAGAAATTTGAATCTCAAAGCAGGCAAAGATACAAAGAGAAAGACAACATGAAGGCATCAGGAGTTGTTTTTTCTTTAGGAGTGGTGAAATTTAGATAATACTTGTGACTAATTTACTGGTTAGCTAATGGTTTGTGACCTATGCCATGGACAGCCACAGTGAGACTGTTACATACTCTTCTGGTGCCTGCCTTTTCAAAAGGATTTTTGGAAAACTAAAGAGGAAACATAAAGGAGTTGAGAGCGTTTTTGGGGGGCTTGGGAATCTGATGTTGAAACAAGACTTAAGTATCTCAGTTTATTTTTTCAGAAATAAGAATCAAGAGGTGACAGGTTTACAGTGCAGAGGTTTCTTCAAGGAGAGAGAGTAATGAGGTCTAGACAAGCGCGTGACATAATATTGTAGCTGGAAGCTAAAATTACACCAGTGGAAACAGCAAATAAAGCACAGATTTTGAACTAGGAGCTCTGTATAACAACATTAAAAAACAAACAAACAAAAAAAAAAAAACAAAAAAAAAAAACAGATTTTCCCTCATCCTCCTGAAGTTCGTGTTACCTCTTTGGAAAGCATACTTTAACAAGTGCAGGATACTAGTTCCAATACAAGACTGAGTGGGTGAGCATTCATCGCTTTTAAAATATGGAGACCCATCCTGGATTGATTAATTATTGCTTTTTGTGGCCTTAAGATCTGTGAATCTATTAGGCTCTCTCCTTTCAATCACTAAGAATTCAGAGATCAGTATCATTTTGTATTATTTGCTCGGATGTGGTATCTTCCCTCTGTGTCACGAATGTAGGATATAAAAGTGATAGATGCTCTCCTGCTTCCTTTAGCATTCAGGTCTCTCTTGCATAAGCTCACAGTTTAAGACTGAGATTGTGGATGCTGCTTTATCATGCAGTCTTTAATTTCTATCACTGTCTTATTTAAATCTAGGATTTTGTTTTCAGATGCAGATGCTGTCGCAGGATTTGGACATAATGCCATCATTCCTGTCATGCAGACATAGGCAGCGTGTTAAACAGTGCTTAACTTAGTGTGGTCTTTTTCATGGCTCACACATCTGCTGTCACCTAAATTCTAAACTCCTTGGCCTTGGGTGCTGACCTTGAGGCATCGTTGTCTTCTGGTTAATGAATGTGTGGTTATTTCTGGCATGAGTCACGTTCTGTACAACACAAACTCATTTCTATATTACAATTTCTCTGAGAGGGGAAAAAAAGATCTCATTTCAGAACTGTATTCCCCCATAGGTATTATCTACTTGTTAATGATGACTGATGTGGTAAAAACTGGGAAAAAAAGCATTTGAAATTCCAGATATAAGGTAAGATGATACGAACAGTGGCTAAAAGTACAAAGGAAGCACAAAATAGGTATTATGCATATTTAGCTGCTCTTTGGTTTTGGAATTCAGAGTGGAGTCAGGGAAGTTTTCCTCCTGGATGGGTGCGGGACGGAGCTGCTCTTTCCCTGGTACACGGGAAGTTAATCGTGGGGTCAAAGGTGTCCTGGTGTCAAGCTTGGCTGCTTATCATATGTTCTACCCATGAAATGCCCAAAAGTGAATTCTGGTAATTCCATCCTCACAAAGGAAGATGTGGAGGAATGAGTGGACCAGGTTCTTCTGATCAGGGTGCTATAGGGGAAGTATTGGCCAGAAAGAGGTAGAGTAAAATGAGGCATTTTGGCAGCGGGAGGTAAGGAGATGCAAGCACGAAGAGAAAGAGGGGAGGAATGAAAGACAGAGGAGAGCTGATTTGGGAGGTGAGGGTATTTCATATAACCACATTTTCTTGTCTGCTGGGTGAGCCACTGCTCTCGCAGCACTTGTGTGCACCTGGAGGTGCGGGCAGATGCGAGCTGCTGGGTCGAAGCCTGGAGCTGGAAGTGCAGGGATGATGGGCAGAGATCTCCGAGCTGTGTGGACAGAGCCTGCCCTGGTCAGGATGCAGCACAGCACTTACTGCTTCATCACTCTTTTACTTGAGTCACTTCCACCTCCCTTCTTTAACAGGGGAAGCTACAGCAGCTGGTGTAACTGGGCTCATAGGTTTCACCCGAGAGATTTCTGCTGTAGTGGGGAGGAGGAGGGAATTTGTGTGTGTGTCCTGATATAAAGCCAATTTAAGCCCTAAGGCAAGATTTCCATTGATTATAACACAGTTTAAATCTGGTCTGTAATACCTACTAAACAAATCACGTTATGTTCTTTTTAAGTTATCCTTGTTATATAAAATCAGGGGAATTATTCCTATTTATTATCCCTTTCACTTAAACCTTTTGGGGATAACGATGTGTTCACTTTTAGTGATAAAGGAAATACTGTGATTAATGGCTTTGGAAAACTGCTAGGGAAAAGAGTTTGTGTATGGGATTGACTCAGCTTATATCTTGCTAACTAGCTATTGTGGAACAGCAGTAATTTACAGAAAAGATGTGGAGAAAACCAGGTCGCAGTAGGCTCTTGGTATTTCTTAGCTAAATCACGGAGAAAAAGATTTAAAAATAATACAATGATGCCAGAGGCTTTTTATAGCATGTAGGATTTTCCCCACTAAAACTCAATTTCAGTACAAACGCAATTACCTGGGGTAGACCACGCTGGGGAGTAGAAGGGAAAATCCTTTTGCATATAAATTGTCCCATGTATGGCTTTGGGGAAGCACTCTTCTAGAAAGTTGGAGGTTATTTTTACAGACATTTTCAAAATTGGTGATGGAAGGGAATTAACTGCACTTTAGCTAAGTCTGAAACTTGTTTTTTCATTAAGCCCAGCTTTTACTTTCTCCAGTAAGACTATGATACACTTGAGGCTGGTACTCTGCAGTCTCATTCTTCATAGTCATCCTGACTGCCTTAAACTGCCTCTAACATGTGAATGAAGAAACACAGGAACAAAGCACACAGCAGCTTTCCTCGTGTCTTTCTCCTATGTTCTATTTTTAGTATATACTACTACCTCAAATGGCGTGACTCACAGAAACATGTTGCGTTACAGGCAGTGCTCAGTATAGTTACAAAAACCCTAATCTGCATATATCGGAAGAGTAGAATTGTCCTACAGTATAGAGGCCTCGGTCATTGGTCTTCAGCCTTGCAGGACGGCTTGGGTGTAGATGGCTGCCTGATGGGTTTCTTTTTCAAACAGTGTTGTTTGAAGCCTGCAGGCATCAGAAATATTGAGATGACTGCAGCTAACCTCTCTATACGGGCCTCATGCCACAGCAGCTAAACATCTTGTGTTTTTTTTCCCAAGAGATCTGTTTTCTCCTAATGGCAGACTTGGAAGTCGCCTGTTCTCCCTCACGGAGGCAGGGATGCTGCATGGAAGTCAGCTCAGAAAGTCCTGGGTAAAGGGACTGCCCTTTATCTCCCTATCGGCTAAATGAGGATTTCTGTCTTGATTATTTGCTTTGCAGCCTCCTCCAATCTAGAGTTGCAAGCGTGCTTTGGCTGGATATTTATCTCTGGGGCACAGTAGAAATACATTTCTCAACAGGTGGACTTGTCCTCCTCACTGAACAGTTTTCCGAATTGAACGTGCCGAAGTGCCTCCCAGTCCAGATGCAGCCAATCCCTCTCTGACCTGTAGGAAGCTAGCACTCATAGCTAATTTTTTTTTTTAGGTTCGGTAAAGTTAGTTTCACTATTATACATGTCCACACATAGTCTGTAAACTGTAAGTCTGTTCTTTTGCACAGGCTTATATAATTGGGAAGGGGTCAGGAGGAACAGCACCTCTGCTTTTCTTTTCTTTAAGTGGCTTCTTCTGAAATGCCCTGTGGATAAAGGCAAAAGCGTTTGTGCTCACACGCTCTGACCAGGTTTGGTAGTTACCTCTCATGGCCACTCAATAGATTGTCAACAGGGGATGCCACAGCTACTTCTGGAGGGGTTTAAGCCCATGCCAGCTTGGGGTGTTGAGTGATGACTCTGGTGGGCAAATCATCTGTCCGCAGACAAATCCATTCTCCCTAGCAGAAGCTAGTTTGTAGTTTCGAGTGATTACCTTCAAGGGTCTAAGAAGGCAGCAACCCCCCACTGTTCGTCATGTGAACACTCTTATGAGTTACCTTCCAAACAAAGGTTGGAAATGGTGCTTGGGCAAAGTGGAGTCTTACAGCTAGAGTGGAGTTTGTACTCTGACTGTGGAGAGTTGCTGTTCCCAGACTCCATTCAGCGTGTAGATGCATCCCAAAACTGCTTTACCTACTCCTTGCTGCTATTTGTACTTCAGAAGGGTACTGGCTCACTGAGTGCCGGATTTTTTACTGCCTTTGGAGAGAGTAATATTTCCCCCTTACAATCCAATCTTGAAGGCTTCAAGGCAAAGCTTTTCCTTGACAAAGGCAAAATACTTTATTCTGCAAGACTAAGGGACCAGGACCTTAATATATACAATCTTTTAAGCTGGCTCAGGTTTTAATGCTCACGGAACTGAAGTGCCTTATGAATTACAGGCTGACATCTCCTTTATCAAATGAAATGACTAAGTTGGACTCATTCATGGAATGTTTCCCAGCACAAAACTCACTCTGCTTTACATTTCCATCAAGAGCTGATCCACAGCATTCTGATTTGTACTCACTGGTAGCAATTTAACTCTTTTTATGATGAAAACTTTGCATGTTGCCACATTTGTTTCGGTAGAAGCATCCTCTCCTGTGCTACAGTGATAGCTTTAAGATAAATAATGGTATTTTCAAAATAGCTTGAATTATATAGATTCATCTACCATTTTAGCAGTAATGCACAGTGCTTTAAGATACATAAAATCATCTTTAGGATTGGGGAGGCATGAATACAGAGAGTACTTTGAAAACTCATCTGACAGACAGATTTACTAGCGGCAAGAAAGTAAAGCAGATAAAAACCATCATAAGAAAATCCACCCTTTGATTAAGGAGGTTCATCTTTCAACCCCTTTTGAGAAGCTACTTTGTAGACTTTCAGTCCAAAATTCAGCTGATGTAAATTAACATCTTTCTGTTGATACACAGGATGTGTGGTTTTATACCAAATCTATTCCCAGGCTTTCCTCAGGGCATGCATATGTGATTACATTAACTTTGAAGGGGGATCCATACAGCTCCGCATCAGAAATGACATCTCCATCTTTGGTTTAAAAATATCACTCATCAGAAGCAATTGTGGTTTAATGTGTTACCTCCTTCCAGTTCATCTAGGGTCACTGAACTGAGTCCTTCCCAATTGCAAAATAAATACATGAGCTTGCAGCACTCCTAAGATGATTCTTTCTTAGATGCACACCCACATCACCCGACATAGACCTGATTTGGAACCAGGATGTCCATTAGATTTTACTGCATTTTGATTTCCAGAATTTTTATCGATAACACAGCTAATGTCAGCAGTCATTTGAAGAAGTAATTTCCTTGCTTTTTGTGTTTTGACGGTGACTAGAAATGCAACCATCTTGGCATTGATGGTGAAAATTTGTCATTGTGATTCTTCTTTAAAGTTGCTTTCTGGAACTTCTACAGCTCGCTAGGAAAGGCTCCCAAGGTTTGCAAAACAGTCAATAGCACGAGGAATTTACTGTACAAGTGCAGGTGGGGAAGAGCTCTGTTAGTTCTAGGCTGTGCTCCAGCTTCCCCATAGCATCATGCATTTTTTTTTCAGACCAATTATGTCAGGTCTACAATTTTCCACATTTGGGCTCAGACCATTTACCATTCTGGGAAAGGTTCACTTCAGCTTGTATGAATTCTGGGAACTCATACCCAAACCAAGGAAATAATTCCGCTTTCAACACCTTTCCCTACCTGTGCCTCAGATTTTTTTTTTTTTCCTTGCAGACAAAGATATAATTCAAAATTGTAGAAGCAATTTTTTCTTTTTTCTTCACGGTTGGGGTGTTTTGTGACAATGAGACAGAAACAGAAGGGCCTCATGGACTGAGCACAGACTCCTGCTATTCCAAGCACTGGCAGCCACAAGCTCCAATCAGAAATTTTTCAATTTCCATAGTATTCCGTTAAGAGATAAGTCCTGAAGTAAATTGGTTCAGCAGATAGGCACTGGAAATGGAAAATTGTCTTAATCCAGCAGTTCCAGTTCAATTACAGTGTGAGTTGCTGAGGTACTTTCGTACGGCTGTGAAAAATCTCTCAAACAACAAAACAAAGCACAGGATTCTTCAGAAATGTCACATGGCTATATTTTGCCTTTTGAATGCTGGACCACACTGTAATCAGAAGTATTTTTAAAGCAAATAAAAATGTTGCTTCTGCAAACATAGGTGCTTAAATATTAATCGGAGGACTACTGCAACCCTGCTGAAATACTTAATGATTTTCTGTCTGTCACTCACAGTAATTTTGATGGCGGTAATGAAATGCTGGTGTCATCAGTGCTTGTCAGTGACTTGGGAGACTGCAGCAGGTGTTGTTCCCTTTTTAAAGACAACTACGCACCGGCAAGCAATTTCTTCCCATCTGGAAGCGTGGCAAGTCGTAAGTAAATGCAAAGAGGGAGATCCAACACGAGCTGTCCTTTGCCGGAGCTGTGTGTGAGCCCGCTCTCGCCCTGCGCGCGGGAGCCACGTGGAACAGCGATGCGTGGGCAGAAGACACACCCAGGCCCTCTGCCATAGGAAGGGTCTGCTCTGAGAACAGCTAATGCCTCAGCTCTGGGATTTTCCCTTTAAAGTAGTGAGAGAGACACAGACTATCCGGCTATTTGCTAGGTATGGGATGTGGATCAGAAGTGTTTGTTTTCTGTAATTAAATGACATTTGAATGAACCTAATTCTGCAGCCCATCTAGACTGATTGCAAAGTGTGTGAGATATATCTTAGCCCTAAAACTTTATCTAGAGGTCATTTTAAAGACTTGTCAGAGATAAGAAACAAGCAAAAATATATTTACCTCTCATTCTATTTTGTCATTAGGCATTGAGCACAGAGAGAGGGAGCAAGAACGCCATTTAGGTGTATTACCCTAGCCAAAGGAATACATGTGGGTATAGACAATAAAAATTCCTCAAATGGCAGACCTTTAACCTTTCACTGGGTGGGTACCAACTTCCTGTGTTTTTTTCCTCTGAAAAACTCTTCATTTTACCATTCCATCTTTTCGTTAATATATTTGGTACATTTTTGACTCAGTTAATGTCAATCAAAATGTGTATATAATTGAGCTTTGTATGAATTAAAATTAAATTAAGGTTATATAAGGTTAGATGGAGCTTTCTTTTTTCTTTCAGGTCTTAATGATAAATTTTCTGGGAGAAACACTGCCTTTTTTTTGAGCAAGGTTTCCAGTGTACTAAGATACAAAAATATTCAGATTTTTTTCCATTCTGCCTACAGTATTACTTCTGTCTTAAAGGGGCCCAAATACCTGTATGCAGTTAACATACGGACATTTATTTTCCTCAGCTGCCTCCATTTTGAAAATCTATTCTATTTATTATTATGAACCGGAAGGTATATTTTAAAAGTAACAATGAAATACTGGCTGGAAGATTGGGTGTGCCATCTGTGGGGACTTGTTCTCTCAGCAGAAGGAGATAATATATTAGGTGGCTTAGGTGCGGCTGACATGAAGCACTCATGTATCAATTTTGGCATAGCATTCAGAAACCGTAAGTGAACTGGGGCCACTGGCTATGATGACACCGACCTGTGAATTCTACCTTTTCTCCCATTAACCCTTGCTGGAGGCTGGCCAAGCATGTTGTGAGTCTTCTGGGACTTCCTTCCAGGAGACATACAGGCATGGGGAGGCTCCTCTGTGCCCAGCTCTTGCTCAGATATGAAGAAAAGATGCCGCTGGAGCAAGCTCCCATGTGTCCTGGCTGAGACATGTCCTCAATGTTATGTGCAGTGCAGATGCACCTGTGGTCTCCATATTATAGCAAGACAAGGGCAATATCACAGAATAGCTGAGCTTGGAAGGGACCTCTGGAGGTCACCTGGACCTCTGGAGGTCCAACTGGACATCTGGTTCTGCTCAAGCAGGATACCTGGAGGTGTTGACCAGGATCATGTCTTTTGAATATTTCCAAAGAAGGAGACTCCACAACCTCTCTGGGCAACCTGTGCCAGTGCTTGGTCACCCTCTGAGTGAAAAAGTGTTTCATGACATTCAGATGGCACCTCCTGCGTTTCAACTTGTGTCCTTTGCCTCTTGTCCTGTCACTGAGCACCCCTGAGAAGAGCCTGGCTCCGTCACCTTTGTAGCCTCCCTTTAGGTATTTATACACATGATGACATTCCTCCCGAGCCTGCTCTTGTCCAGGATGAATTTTCTCAACCTCTCTCAGCCTTTCCTCATGGGAGTGCTGCTGCAGCCCCTTAATCATCTTTGTGGCCCTTTGCCAGACTCCTTCCAGTATGTCCATGTCTCTCTTGTACTGGGGAGCCCAGAACTGGACACAGTAGGCCCTAAGTTAGTGTTATTCCTGTTACAGCACCTTAGGCCAAAATAGGTTGGAGTGATTCAGACCACCAGCCCTCTGGAGCTTCTCAACCTTAGTGCTGGTAAGTCACCAGAAGAGCCCCGGGGCTGTTTCTCTTCCATGGTTCCAGGAGAGAAGGTTGGAGAACAGTTTGTGGTGCCAATGCTGATGGCCATGTGGGGCAGGATGGCTCAGTAAGACCACTCGGCTCATGTCCTGTCGCAGAGGAGATGAAGGCTGGCTCTCCAAGCAGCGCATGCTGCCTGGGCAATCCAGTGCTGCTCACCACCAGATGGCCCGGTGCGGCGCTGGACTTGCTGCTGTCCCTTCCGAGCAAGTCTGCTGTCTCCTTCCCTCTCTCCCTGGGACCCTTGCTTTTAATTTTTTCTAAGGATGAGAAAGGTGTTATCTATAATTTAGTTAGCACATGGATTCTAAATTTATACATATTTATGAAATAACAAATAATGGTTGAAACAACAAAAAAGTTAATGCAAATGTACATAGGGTTGCAGATGAAGCGGATCTGCACACTAATGTATGTGTATTTTTTCTCTCTGCTAATATAGCTCTTAAATCAGCTGAAAAATAAAACGTTGGAATTAGATTTAATATATTGTTACTCTGTAAACAAGATTCTACATAAACTTAAGGAGAAAGAAACGATATATAGGCATACCAGAATGATAAAAGAAATCTATATTGCTGGGGAAAAATCTTTCAAAAATAAATGCAACATCCCTATAAGTATTATCTTAACACACTAGCATAGTATTATGTTGAGGAATGGAAATGATCTTGGATATATGCTGAAGTTTAACAATTAACAGCTGCCTTAGAAATGATGATTTGCTGATATTAAAATGTCTTTTATATAATAAGTTTGTCTGAATTACTTCTTAGTTATATATGCACTGTAAAGTGTATATAAAGTATATATACTTTATTAGTTGTAGAAAACATATTCCTGCCCCAGCCAATCTGTGAGATATTGTTTCAAATAAAAAACCTTTTTTTATTTTCAATTGAATCTCAACATTCAATCTTTTTTCCTAAACTACATTTCAGAAAACGAAGGAAAGAGATTTTCCTGAGCAACCCAATTCCTCTTGCCCCTCCCTGTTGCACTCTTCAGATCTGCATCAGGTGGGAGATATCATGGGTTGCAGCAAGAAGCTGGTGCTCAGGGTGAGGAAACAAGGGTGGGGGAAAAGATGCAAAGCCTCAGGAGGAGGGGAGCAGACCACCATCCTGACTTTCTGAAACTGACTGGGTGAGATTGTTACTCTTGTCCCTGTAAGATGTGATGAGTATGGATTTCCATGTGAAAAAAATATGAGTAATAATGACATGTTACCCAAATCTAGGAATGGAAGTGTCAGAGGCAGTGTGTGGAGGTGCCTGGTCAAAACAGATCTTTGTCCCTGAACTTCCTGACTGTTTATAAATGGTATCACCTGGCTTTTCAGAATGGCAGGGGTGTTAAATCTTTCTGTTAAATCTACAAGTATCTGCTGCTCCCCACTCACCAGCATGGGTGGTGCTTTCTCTGAGCTTGAAGGCAAGCATAGCCCTGCCTCCTTAGCCTTGAGATCTCAGAAAAGGATATAAGGCTTTCTGATGGAGGGCATGGGGCAGCATGAGCAGGCTGTTGCAATATGGAGAGAGAGGGTCTTAAAATCCAGCTTTGATCCACAGGACTGCATGGTTGGAGCCATCCTGGTGTTGCAGTATTGCTAGCAGGAAGAGGTAAGAAAGAGCATGAGCTGGTGCATGCGTGGCCTTCTGCAAGAGGAGTGTATTAGTGTGGAAAGATGAGGGACGTTTCTTAGTAGTATTAGGAACTTGCAGCAGCCTGATGCTGAGGTGGAGCCTGATCAGGAAGCTGCTGTGCTGCAGAGATGGTTGTATCTCACAGGGGGAACACAGAGTCATGAATGAGCACTGGGAAGAGATGTGAAGAGGTAGGAAAAAATGGGTAGATCTTAAGGTAGGTGGTCATCTGGGAATGGGGCTGTTTCTACTCTGCCCTCTGTTTTGGGTGGCCTCTGCTTCTGCAGAGACTCACTGCTTCATCTGGGGCATGAGTAGCAGGGCAGTGGTGGGGAGGACAAGGGACCTGACCTGTATTTGTTATCAGGGAAGGAAAACAACTACAAAAGCAACTGAAGACCACAATGAGCAAAAAAGCAGTTTGTGTCCTACTGTGTGCTTTGCTTTTCCAAGAACTGTTTTGCTGCCTTTCAGAAAAGAAGCAGAGTTCATACACTTAAAGAGGAGGAACACAAGAATAAGGCTGATAAATTCATTTCTCAGACCATGTCATATTTTGGGATGCTGACAGGTTTTAACATGAATTATTGTCATCCAAGCTCACTGGTTGATTGAATTGTTTTGCTTGCCCTAGATGTCCCTCAAATGTACTTGTTCCACAAGGCTTGTCACCTAAGCACCTCTGCAATAACAAAAAGTCTCTGCCATATCCTCTTTGTTTGTAGTCGAGACTTGGCACTGCTGTTACTCATCAATTTGGTGGCTTCAGCACAGCTTCTAGGTACGCTCAGGAAGGACTTTTCTCAAGGTGCACCTCAGCTAAGAAATATAACAATGAGAAAAGTTGTTACATAACTTTCAGTCACTCATCCATAGTGGGGATGCAGTTGCGATGCTCTTGCATTATATTAGTGA
Organism: Anseranas semipalmata; assembly: GCA_013399115.1. Lineage (NCBI taxonomy): Eukaryota > Metazoa > Chordata > Aves > Anseriformes > Anseranatidae > Anseranas > Anseranas semipalmata. The sequence continues at coordinate 449,747 of VXAA01006405.1, forward strand.
ATACTTATCTATGGGGAAAAAAAAAGGAACAAAACAGAAAAGCTTCGCTCTTCTCCTAATCAGTTTATTTCATTAGTTGTTTTGCCTTTGTCCATTTCTATTTATGCATGGATTGTCTGTGCATTATCATAGACTCTTAGAATTCTGCTAAGACATCTATGTTACACTTTAAAAATAGTATTTCCTTTCAGGGAGAGAGAGATCCCGTGGAGCTGACAGACTGGCTGTTGTAGCTCACAAGTGTTCTGTTTGATGACGGTAGGAGGCATGTAAGACTATATCTGCCCGACTTGCTATTTCCCACTGGATTAGCTTTTCTTTATATGTTTGTTTAGTATGTAATACTAAAGTGGTATTTAGCTTGTAATCTCCTATTGAATCAAACGAGATGGAAGTGCTGATTTTGTTTAAACCTGTGGTGGCGAGAGCCGTTTGCAGGAAGATATTTCTTTGCAAAAGGGCCATGACTAAATAATTAATTAAACAATGATTCACTATTTTTTTTTTTTTTTTCAGGCAACAGGAGAAAGAACCCAATAGGATAAACATTCAGGGTATTTTTCATTAATTTAGAAGTCACTTTTATGAGAACAATACAAAAAAAATCACTCGTCAGAAGATTAGTTAGTTATTAGCTAGTCCTTGATTCTGTAGAGACGGATTTGCTGTCTCCAGTGGTTTATATTATGTCTTTAGATTAGCAGTGGTTTTCTTTAAAGTTTGGTCTTGGAGCTTGATCACGCAAGAATTAAGCTGCCTTTTAAAAATAAAAAGAAGGAAATTTCTGCAGACTAGAGAAGAGCTTGAGAACGCCACTTGAGCCAACCGTGATTAGGATGAAGTTATTTCATGTAAAGGGGGATGAAGGTGCCCAAGGAGTACTTGTGAGGTGGATAATCCCTTGGCCCCTGCTGGTGGGGATCCAGGCAGAGGCACAGCAGAAACAGTAGCTGCACTGTACTATCTGTGCCTAAATCACTGCCTCTGTTGCCTGGTACTTCCACTGTCCCCACACCCCTGCTGTGGCTTGCCTTTGTGCTTCGGATGACCATGTGCTCATAAATCATAGGTGGGCTTGTGCGTGGGCATGGGTCTTATCATATTAAATTAGCCCTTTATGTAGCCTGGTGGGAACGCATTACAACCTTTGTTCAGTATGGTTGACCATAAATTATAGCATCCCTCTGTCTGTTTTGTTTGATGTTGCCATGCAAGAAGTCTGTCTCAATACCAGGAGTGCAAACTTTGATACTATTTTTTTTTTTTTTTTCTGAAAAGGTGGCTTTTTCCTAATGAATAGCTAGCTTGGAATACTTATCATGCTGTAAAACCCTAGCTGAAACAAGACATCTGTATTTCTTATCCTTTAGTGGCAAGATGAGATCAGTGTTTTACCCCATACCTGTGGGTTACACTTCTAACTTACCTAGAAGTGAAAATTATAGGAGCTTTGTGTTTGCCAGAATGATAAAGTGATCACTGAGGATAGCAAATGACAGATTTTAAACTTAATATCCTCTAGCAGTGAAGAGATTACCAGTCTTCAAGTACCACCTGAATGCCCTGAGTATCCTTTTCCTTCGTAGTGACCATATCCTTCCTTGAGCAGTTCTGTGGCAAGTCATCACACCTATGCCAATATAACCAGTGCTTATGCTAAGATCACACCACAGCATGGGACAGGGAGAAACTTGTACCTCTAAGGAGACCAAGAGTGTTAGGTCTGTATAGTAAATTTCTGAAGACACTGTATCACTTCTAATGTGAGAAAATAGGGAGGGGGCATAAGCAATGGGATGGAATTCATAGCAGAAGCTGTGACTTGCAATATTTGCTTAATAAGTCTAGAAAAAGAGTAATGAGGAAGCACTGCCTGTGAGCATCTTCCCTCCCATGTGAGAAGGTTTTCAGAACAAACAAAGCTAAGGTGTGTCCATGAATTGTCATGCTGTCATTACTTCAGTGGGGATGTAGCTGTTGGTGGGAGAAGGGATAGAGAGTGGGGATTTGCAAGGATCTTGAGTCCCATGAAGACTGGGAGGTTTTTACCCAAATGCCCTGTTGCTCCCTGCTAATTATATACATATGATTTTACACCTCAAAAATGCCTTGACCTCTAGGATAAGCAGTTTTGGTTGCTCTCTGCCTTTCCAAGCAGGGCTTTTATTCAACGTACAAATAAAAACTTGCATTCACTCCCACAAAGATGTAGAATTGTCATCATCTGCTTCTCATGCTTTTCATCACATGACTATAAATAAAATAATGAATGATGAAAAGTATTCAGGCAGAGTTTTTTTTTTTTTTTTTTTAAAGCTAAAAAGATAAACATCCCTGTTCAAAGTATCTGTTAGTTTATAGTTATATATATATAGTCTATGCAGATTGCATGCCATGGAATTCAGTGCAATTATACTCTCTCATACCAGCAGTGAATATGACTGAAGAACAAAAAGAAGAGAAACGAAAACATTTCTGATGTGTTTTGAATCAGGTTTATTTTGGTGATGACTTCTTGCTCAGCTGTGCACAACAAAACAAAGCCATTGTTATGCTCTCAGTGAGAGTTGTGTTTATATGCCATGACATTACCAGTACTGAATCACGGTGTTCTTCCACCTCTCCCAAAAACAACAGTCTGCCTACAAGTATTTAAGAAAGCACAGCTATTATTGTTTTCTTGCATGTATTCATACAGTGAATATGGGAAGACCAAAAACACAGTCAGAGTCCTGTTAACACTTGTTTTCATACAAGTGAAATTTAGTGTAATTTGCTTAGAAAAGGGGTGGGGGATCGCTCTCCCATCATGGAAAATCAGAAGCATCTTAGGAATATCAGCTTAAAAAAAAAAACAAAAATCCACTCTTGCGGTCAGTTGGTGGGTTGAGGGTGCTCTGGACTTGCTTGGAAAGATATTCAAGGCCATGATCTGCTATCTGCTTCTCACAGTAAAACAGTTAGTAGCGTGCTGTGTTCCCTGCAGGGCTTTTGCTGAGTTCTGCCTCCACCAGAGCTGTCTCTGGATGCTTTCATCACTGCTTTCGTGTGACCTTATAGCTTCCCTGACTCATCAGAACTTGTTTCATGTCAGGAGACCACTTTCTTTGGCATCTAGCCTGCATCCAAATGACTCCTCTTGAGGCCTTGTCAGAGTACTTTAGGGATATGACATTTTTGCACATGACCTCCTTTTGTATATGTATGAATCTCTGTGTTTAACCACATAAAGGCTGCTCATACTCTTTACATCTAGACATGTGCCTATTTCTTGCCAGGTGGGCCTTCCAAGACTTTTCTTTCTACTGGACAGCTATTTCTGTCCAACATACCTGCCCCCCACAGAAGGAACTAATCTCCTATTGCAGTGACTACAGCTGCAGTTGGGTATATAATTTTGTAATGTTTTCTAACTATCAAGTAGGAAGCTACCTGGCAGCTTGTCAAGAGTGATAGATCATCACTGAGCAGAAAATGCCTTCTGTTTACAGCAGTCAGTTAACTAGCATAATGCTAAGGCAGAAGGAGTGGCTTGACTGAACCTTTTATGCTGAAATGAAACCAAGAAATGAAGAAGTGGGGTCTGCCCCAATTCCCGTACTTTCTGGGAAGTACTATACTTGGCTTCTCCAGTGAGTTTCTTCCCAGCTTCCTTCATAAACCAGAGCAGCCCCAGTGGAGGGGCAAGCGCAAAGACCAAGTAAGTGGTTAAAAGAGAGGGATAGTATATGCCTTGCTTTTCTTCACTTAATGCACTACAAACCGATGCTCACAGATCTGTTAAGCATCGCTGCCCCAGTGGAGGGTGCTGTTGTCTATGTATTGTCCTTTCTCTTCCAGACAAGGGTGAGATGAAGTGCCCATCATTATTGCTGCATTGTTTAATGTAGAGAGCAAGTATAAGCAGCCCTTCATTTCATCAGTATTAGCTTTGTTGATCCAACAAAGAATGATTCACAGATCATCTTCACAATGCAGTCCTGGACTTCACCCTGACTGATATGAGCCCATCTCCTTCTAACTTTGAATTGTGCTTGTGTCTGCTTCTCCCAGGGTGCACAAGCCCCACGGGTCCTGGGTCCCTCCTCTATCACCCTCAAATATATCGGTGGTTTTCAACCATCCTCTAGCAAATTCGTTGAGGAAGAATCGCCTCCCTTTCCCTTCCTGGACTTCATGCTTACAAAACAGAATTACATTACTATGATTAACAAGCCCTAGTCTGGGTCCAGTCTCTGTTGTAGTGGTTCAGGTATTACAAAGAAGAGCCTGATTTTTGCGTAGTATATTTTTGTCAGAGCTTCCTGTTTCCCATCAGTTTCAACGTCTGAGGGTACAGACTGGAGCACTTGTGTTTGCTCTGCTGGCTGGTGGTCTGCACTGATGTTCACCCAGTCTCAGCAGTGCTGAGGTGTAATAGGTAGCTGCCCACTAGCATCTTTGATTAAAATTTCCTAAGTATCCCTAAGTTCTGGAGGAAGATAGCTGTACTTTCAAGCCAATGTGAACTGGTGGTATTTAGAGGTGTTGCTGAATCAGTACAACAGCTGGGTAACCAGGAAATCCAGCCTGAAATGTGCAGTGGATGATAACAATTAAGTCCTCACCTACCCCTGACTATTGCTGTATGTGAGCAGAGCTTTGTAACTGATTAATGGGCCAGAACAGATTGTTCTGGAGGAAAGAACGGATTGTTTTGGGTGAAGTAACACTATGGATTACAATCCAGTGGTGTATAAATCACTGGTCAAGAGTTGTGAGATGTGTTTGCTTGGTGGGAAATCAAGCGACATCCCAGGTACTCTGGTTGCTCATACTAAGACACCCAGGTGCCATAGCAGCATCTGAGTGGAATAGCTGTAGGTAGAAGATCAGCTCTAGCTAATGAGATACTAATCCCTGTTAATATATGATTAATATCCTAAATAGAGAAAGCGGCAAGAACTTTCGTGGCTAGTTCTGTGAAGCTAGATGATAAAGACAGGTGTTGTTCTGGGTGTGAGATGCAGTATGCAACAGATAAGGGTCATAACATTTATAACCCAAGAGTTTCACCTTTAGATAGTAATAGTGATTGAGGAAGTGTAACAGATCACTGTTATGAAAGCTAGAAGTCACTTTTCACATTGTTCAGCCTTTGATGAAAAGAGATTAACTTTGTCTCAGTGAACTCAACAACTTAGTCTTGCTTTGATCTGGATAAAACAATCTTCTTTCTGGAGCGTTGGGCGGTGAGGAACCTCATGAAGTTCAACAAAGGCAAATGAAGGGTCCTGCACCTAGGGAGGAATAACCCCACGCACCAGTACAGGTTGGGAGCTGACCTGCTGGAAAGCAGCTCTGCAGAAAAGAACCTGGGGGTCCTGGTGGACAGCAGGTTATCCATGAGCCAGCAGTGTGCCCTTGTGGCTAAGAAGGCCAATGGTGTCCTGGGTGCATTAGGAGGAGTGTTGCCAGCAGGCCGAGGGAGGTGATCCTCCCCCTCTGCTCAGCCCTGGTGAGGCCACACCTGGAGCATTGATTGTGTCCAGTTCTGGGCTCCTCAGTACAAGAGGGACATGGAGCTCCTGGAGCGGGTCCAGCGGAGGGCTACGAAGATGATGAGGGGACTGGAGCATCTCTCATATGAGGAGAGGCTGAGAGCTGGGCCTGTTTAGCTTGGAGAAGACCGAGAGGGGATCTTATCAATGTGTACAAATATCTGAAGGGAGGGTGTCAAGAGGATGGGGCTGGACTCTTTTCAGTGGTGCCCAGCAACAGGACAAGAGGCAATGGGCACAAACTGAAGCACAGGGAGTTCCGGCTGAATATGAGGGGGCACTTCTTTACTGTGAGGGTGATGAAGCACTGGCACAGGTTGCCCAGAGAGCCTGTGGAGTCTCCTTCTCTGGAGATATTCAAAACCCACCTGGATGCCATCCTGCGCAACGTGCTCTGGGTGACCCTGCTTGGCATGGGGGTTGGACTGGGTGACCTCCAGAGATCCCTTCCAACCTCAACCATTCCGTGATTCTTTCCTTGACCATTATAAATACCGGTACACATTTCTGTCCCTTGTGGAATCTCTCTGGCCCCACCTATAAACAGTGGCAAGCTACTTATCTTGGGGGCACTAAAACAACAACAACACAAATCTAGGCTTTTAGCTTTCTTCTCTGTGTGAAGATGACGACAACTTTTTCTAAGCTTACTGTTCCTGGCCCCACTGAGGTCCAGAGAATGGGCTCATGTTGTTGTACATCTCTCCTGCAGATGTTGATGTATTGTTGACGCTTAGCTGTACACTGCTCTGCTCTCTCTGATAAGTTTTAATGGAATGGCACGAGAGAGTGGTTTAGCAGAGAAAACATAGAGTCTGTCAGCAAGTGTTTTGCTCAACTGTTTCTGACAAGCAATAGAAATTCTAGCTGAGAATCTCCTGGCATAAGGGTCAGCCCAGTCCCATGGGCCTGCTTCTAGAGCCTGACCTTCCCAGCAGCATCTCCTACCACTCAGCTACTCCATTAGTTCTTCTGAACAGGACATAAGTGGAAGGGAGAGCAGAGCTAGACTTAATCCCTTGTTCACTGGTGAGCACATGCCTGAACACAAGCCATCATTGCTGTGCCAGGCGTGGCTTTTGGTTTACAGCTCTGCCATAATACAAAGCTCAAATTCCATTCAAGTCCCTGTGGCTTAAATTACATAGGATCATAGGAGACTGCCTCCTGCCCGAGGCCATCACGTTCTGCTTTTGGGGTACAAACACATCTTAGGTTCCCTTCCATGGACTAATCAATCTCCATTTAAAAGTAGTTAGATCTTCCTGCTCTCTTTCCTATGTCTCCCATTAGAAGGCTAGCATGGAATCAAATTGCATTGATAGGCCTAATTTGCAGGCTAAATTTATTCATTGCCTGGCTCTTGGGTTATTGTTCTTTGGCTTAACTAGTTCTTTTCCCTATCTTGTTCTCACAATGTCTTGTGTTGATTTAAACAAACAAACAAACAAACAAAAAAAACGCAAAAAAATCAAAAAAGCTCTGATACCTGCCAACCTTTTCCAACCTTTCCCCCTCACACCCCCTTCTCCCCCCCCACTTCTTATTTTCAAGGCTAAATAAGGCAGTCTCGGTTTATTCTTGTAACGTAGGGCTTCCACTTTCTCTGATGATTTTGGTAGCCCATATCTGAGCATCTTTCTCATACATCAGTGATGCTTAGTTTCTTAACCTGTGCTGTACTTCCTTCAGAATTCCCCAGCCTCAGATCCTGTTCCTGATCACAACAATCCAGTGGCATTCAGACTGCTTAAGAACAGTTTCAGGCTCTACAGAAAACTGTCTGTCTGAGTACCACAGGTTAATCCCTGTGAATGCAAAAAGTCATTCTGTCTTTTTTTGGTAAGGTCAATGAATGTCATTTAGATATCATAACCCCTGAAAAAAGAAGCTTTATTGGTACTGATAGCTAACCATGAATATAGGGAATACAACAGACCAACACAAATAGCTTAACTTTTTTTCAACCAAAAAGCTATTTAAAAGCTGTTAAAGATTTTTTTTTTTTTTTAATGTGTCAAGCACAGAGACACTGTTCGTGAAGAACTTCCATTATTTATAGGGGTTATCAGGTGCAGTTTGTAGGCTGTCTGAAAATGCGCATGTGGAAATGCTAATCTGAAAACATTAAGCCTTGTATGATAGTCAGTAAAATAACCTGTGGGCTCTCCATATGTATACCACCAGTCTGTGCACGTGTTGATGCTACCCATGGGGAACTGAGACCCCCAGCAGTGTCTCTTTGAAATTAGATTAAAATCTCAAGGGCAGGGACTTTCTCCTTTATTTGTGTGTAAAGATTTGTGCAACATTTTGACACCTTATAAATAATATAACAGGGCACTGCTCATTTTCTTCCTTGCTTATATATGAGCAGTCTCTGTCACCACAACAGATGAAGATAAACTCAATAATATGTGAAGATTAAGGTTGGATGTGGGAGGTTTGTCTGATGCAGATCTTATATTCTGTGCAAGCTCTGGCTGGAAGTTGCAGGTGAAAGAGCTATTCTAGACTCTGAAAATGCTTACCTGTTTATATTTGCTCTCTCACTTGCTGCAAATCATTTAAAAGGAGCTGGGAGATGGAATTCACAAGACAAATATGACTAAAAATAACCACAAAATGAACACAGCTCCTTGAGAAAATACAGATGACTCTTGTTCAGGGTGGAGGAAAAGATACTGAATGGTAATTGGAGTGTTATCTTTGAAGGTCAATTGTTTTCTCATTGCTGGGCCAGCTGTCCAAGCAGTCTTCCTACAACGGCCTCTTGGCTGGGGACATAAATCTATCTGTGGAGCTCATGCTGTTCTTAATTTTTTTTTTTCTTCATTGACAAGTTCGGGGTAGCTTACCAACCTTTATTGTTCTTGTCAGCCCAGGAATACTGACTATGCCATTATAGATATCCCCAAGAAACAGAATTTCAGGCCCCTGCGATCTGTTTTCTGCTCTAGTGGGTTCCACCCTTGGGGTAGTTACGATGTATGATGCTGATGTGTTGGGCATAACTGTTACCTCAGCATGTTGCTAGTTATGCTGTGCGTTGAATTCAAGACCCTCTCTCATCTGCAATGTCAGATCAAATCTTCTTTTCTAATGTCTTTGCATTTGGATTTTTATCAACCATGAGCCTGTGGTGGAAGAAACTGCAGGGGGACAAGGGTGCTTCTCTGCCTCTCTGTACTGGTGATTCTCAGCCAGTGTCGTGCGATGTGTTGCTGTACTCTGTTTTTAACTACAGAGTAGCTGACTACAGGGGAGGGCCTGGCATCTGAGTGTTTTTTTTTTTTTTTTTGTGTTGTTTATATTGACTTTTAACCTGTTTTTACTCTTTGTGACATACTGTAGCAGGAGGGAAAAGAATGAATGAAAAGAACTGGGTCTGTTTGGCAGAGTACGGTGTTGTCATAGTAGCTGTCCCAATTTCATAAAGTTCATTACCACCTGGGTGAAATGCAAAGTATCCTCAGAAGGAGCACACCTCCTCAGGTGGTGCTGTGGTGAGGGCAGGGGAGACAGCCATCATTTTGTTGGACCATCAGGAGCAGCTGTGCTGGATCAGAAGAGAAGTCCACGTGGGCCAGTGTCCCCATCTCTGGCAGTGGCCAGCCACAGACCCTCATGAAAAGACCGTAAGGAATGGGGCAAGCCCAGAAGGATACCTCCTCGAGAAACCTTCCCCACTTCCAGCCATAGGAATTTCCCACAGCAGAGTTTATATTGGCCTCTTTTATGCTTTATAAGTGACTGAGATATCCTAATTTTAAACACAGCGAGAGCAGACACAGATTCTGCAACCAGATTATAGAGGAGACTTAAACCAGAGCCTCCTGCCTCCTCTGTGCCCTGTTTCTTGCTTCTGCTCTGCAGCAGTTACATGCACTGTCTGTAGGGGTTCCCCTGCTCTCAGGATCTGACTTCTGTCCAGCAGGCAGAACGTACTGAGTGTGCCTGGTGTGTGAGCTAAGCTGGCACATTTGCAACACTAACCACATGTCAGATACTTTCCATAGGGGTTGTGGGAAGAGGAATTAACTGGGGAGAAGGAAAGCCTGCAGCAAAGATTAGTAGAAACCTTTTTCCACAGCTTTGGGCTTCCCTCTTTATGAATGCAGTTGCTACATCCCTTGTAGCAGTGGGTGCTGATGGTACCAGTGCAAGGGAGATAAAAATGGAAGAAGTAACCACAGACTGCTTGGCCCTGTGTGAGCCACCTATCTTCACTGGTATGGGGATTTCCCTCCTAAGTAAAAGGAGATGCTTTTAAAAGGGTTATCTGGTCTGAGTGTATCCTCAGTGACTAAAGCAGTCCAACTACTGACTACTAGGTTCTGCTGCCTTTGCATAATCCCCAGCTGCTAATTTGCAAATATCATTGACATGTGCATTAAACCACACTCTTCATATGATGGGTGTAAATCAGAATAGCACCTGCACCGTGGCATTTAATCAGCAGCAGTCACTTAGCACAGCAACATGGTTGTCACTACATAAGTGAGCCAGGTCATCCCAGACTGGCACCTAATATCTGGCTGCCTCTTACACAAAGCTATGTGCTCTGGCTGGGATTTTTATATCCAACTGTTGCAAAAATGAAATCAGAGTGATTCTGGCGAACATTGTGCTGTATTTCCTCTTTCTTCACTGTATTCAAGATACCCCTTCCCACCCACTGCTTTTTCCCATCAGGATCTGTCACATGATAAATCTACTGAAAGTCTTGCATTAATCATGCCCTTGTGAATTATCCAGCAACATATTTCCTCTGTCAGTCAGCCTCCAATTTGAAATGATAAAGCCTGCTTGCTTGTGACTACTGCATTATCGCTGGTTGCCTTCTTACTGGCTTTAGTAGCAGAATAAATGGATTTAGACTGGTTCATTTGTAAATCCACAGAACATATTTCCTCCTTTCTCTAATTCTTGAAAGTTGGAAGTCCAGATGAAGCACAAGCAAGGTTTTCCAGAGCTGATTTAGAAAAGCCTGCTCTTGACTGTAGCTTTGCAGCAGTGTCCTGCCCTCAGAACCATTGAGGATCCAGATGAAGTTCACCCTTGAAGTATGATGCTAGTACTGTAATATTTGCATTAAAGAATCCTAGATTCTTTCTTTTTTTTTCTTTCTTTTTTTTTTTTTCCGAAGAAGAAGAAGCTGTCCTGAATTGATTGAATTAAATCAGAGAACTAACACATCACCTGTGTTGCATGTGCAGGGATTTCATCTGTTCTTTACAGAGACAAACTAATTGAGCTAACAAGTGGAATGCCAAACCTTTAAGTAAAGGGAGTATGATAAGGTAAAGAGAAAAAGAAAAAAAGTTAGGTAATAGATTACACTTTCTTGTATGTGGGTTAAGGAGGTAATTTAGGTTCTCATGCATCTGATGCATGATGCCAGTTTAAAAAAATCATACTTCTGTCTGCATGACTGTGCCTATTAATGTTACAGATTATCCAGAAGACTGAATTTTTTTTTTTTTTTTTTTTGTTACATTCCTTTTGGGTATTTCAAAGCACTTTTGTGTGGAATAATTTCACTCTTTTCCCAGTGTACTGTGAAATGATTCCCTTGTTTATGTGGATTTTTCCCACAGCAATGAAGATGGAAAAATAATTTTAAAGACTAGTGTAATTATGAAAACAATAAACGTTGCCAGGGGGATGTAGGATGGGGGCAGTGCTACTATTGTCTTTTTGATAGACTGAAGACAATCAGTCTGTTTACTGTCCCTTTATATATCCTTTTCCTTTCCTCTCCCTCTCCTTAACCTTATATTTTTCCTGTATGCGAGACTGATTCATACTCTCGGAAACTGAAAGTTCACCTATTGCTTTTGAAGAAAAATGCCCTGCAAGTGCTAGTCACGGGCCTGCTTCTGAACACAGTTAACTTGAGGGAGTGGAGCAATACCTCCGTCCCCTGGGGAGTTGCACTGAAAGACCAGTTACTTTAAAGATTTTTTGAAAGCAATGCCCTTGGACACAGAAAAATCTAGTAGTTTATATTTATAAGGGGCAAAACTCAAAGCCTCCTAAGAGTCAGCCAGCATTGCAGCTGGGGGAAAACAACCCTCAAAGTTTCATTTGTCTATTTAGGACTCGATCATTTAGTAGTAGACACTACAAATTGCTAATAGCTTTTGCTCCCGTTGAGATCAGTGGGAGAGGAGCACCCTGTGGAAACCCACAGCACCCGGTAGCACTGACCTTCACTATGAAAACACATATTTAAAAAATGAGTAGTGATACTGGACGAGGGCTCACCTTCTGCTAGTCCTGCATATTCCATGAAGCTGGAATTGGAAAGTGTAGTAATACTGACTCAAGACTTTTCCTACCTATTTTCCCATAAAGCTAAATGGGAATGTTTATTCCTCCCGCTACCACCATCTTAATGGCAGGCTACCACTTTCTCTTAACCAGTTCATTCCCTTCAAACTTTCAACACAGCAGATCAGGCTTTTTTTTTTTTTTTTTTTACCCCCCAACACTCCGTTTCCTTGTGCACGTGCCAAAATTTGAAGCTGTTAAATATGCCTTCTGTTTCTACATGGGCAGCTTCTGTTACTTCTGTTAATCTCTTACTTCTCTTCAGTTGCTTTGTGGAGAGCACTTCACTTGCTGCTTGGCAGCAGCAGTGCCACCAGCCTTCTTGTCTTTGCAGTGTGCATATTACTACCCTTTCAACTATGATTATGAACTGGTGTAATTCATTATATTTTTTTCACGTTCTGGTCCTTGTCTTAGGTTATGCTTTTTTGTTACTCTGAGAGTAGCAGCTCCATGTGTTGCAGGACTTGTTTAATTGTGAAAGTTTTCACTGGGTTTCAGGGCCCTGAGGGCACCATCAGGCCTTACTGTGTCTGACCTGGATTCTCCTCATGTGGACTCTACTTGTGGGCCCAAGTCCAGGCCTGGCATCAGCCCATCCCCAGGGAGGTGCTGGGTGCCCCGGGGCTGGGGCTGCTGTGGTGCCCTGCTCCTGGCTGGGGCGGTGGGACAGGCCCTGGCTGCCAGGCCTTGCCCTGACCCCCCTGGGGAGGCCTCGGTTCCTGGCCCCAGGGAGCTGCAGGCCCATGGTGCCCTGACACTGAACTGTGTGTGTTCTTTGTTTTTCGGTTTCATTTTTTGAGTCATATCGTGTTACTTCTATCTGCTCACAGTGTGAAACCATTGTCCATGTTCCCTAAGCTCCACTTTGCTTTGGGTTGTGTTCCTGTGTTTTGTCAACTCCTCCAGAAGTTTGTTTACCTGTGCTTGGGCTTGAGACATGAGCACAACCTGAGTCCTGTCGGTATTTCAGTCTCCCAAAATTGCCCCTGTTCTTTGCATTAAAATGCGCACAAACCTTTTGGTTTCCCTGCCTCTTGCCTGAAAGCGTCTCTGCCAGGTATTTATCTGGTGTGCAGGCCTCCTCCAACTACTATAATTGCATTTCATAACCTCCTGTACCTGAAATAACTAAAAGCTCTTTAAAATATCAAATGATTAGAGTCAAAGCCTGTCAGGAATGGAGCTTGTCAGAGACAAAGCTATCTTCTGATTGCCCTCCACTTTGCTGGCACCCATTTCTTGCTGATACAAAATGAAGCTCTGTTTAAATCCTTGGCAGCGGCCTCCTAACTGTCTTTCCATTTCCCATGAGTTTCATCTCTGGCTGGGTTTGAATTACTCCATTCTGTTAAGGTATTTTCAGGGTTTGCTTTGCCTGCAGGATCACATGTTATTCAGCAATCACTGGCAGCGAAGGAATCTGCTTCATCCAGGATGGAGCTCATCATGACAGGCTTTATGGGTGGCCTGGTACCTTAAACATACAGTTCATTACTGTCCAATTGTTTTTGGTTAGGAGGCCAGGTGGCTATTAGGACAGTCACTCAGAAAATCAGCTAAGAGCAGGCTGACCTTGAAGTCTGTTATTTACCCTTGTATGAAGGTTACTTCTGCACTATTCCTGCAACTCATTTCTCTTTGTATTGCTTGGAAGTGAACAGTCAACTTATCATTTTTAGTCCCTAGGCCTCAGTTCTCTGTAACATCAGTTTTATAGCATTGCAGTTTCTTTCCTGGTTTTACATGTGAGTTACCCAGGTAAGAAGAAGATCTGAACTAAGAGCTCCTTCCCACACATTTCTCTGTGCCTCTGGGGGAGTAATATCTGGGTCACTCTGAGCGCAAAGCCCTTTCCTTCTGCCTCTGATAAAAGCAAGAGGCAGATTGAGCTCTAGAAGATCAAATGAGAGATAACAACTGTCATCAATCACTTTCCTTTTCCTAGAAATAGCAATGCATCTAACCTGTCTGGAGCTTTCTAAAGACAAAAAGGTTGTGAGAAACAGACCCAGCTTCTGTCCAAATCTCAAGGTAAAATATGAATGTTGTTGATAAATGTTTCTAAACTTGGTGTCTCATTCAGGACTGCTCTACTGGCTGATCCTGTGTAGCGTGATAGTTTTTATACAACTTTGCAATATTCTGACTGGAACATTTTTCTTCAAGAAATTTATTGCCCTTTGCAAGACAAGACTTTCAAAGGGTTTACGTCCTGCTAGTTTAAGCCAGCACTGCCCTCTTCTGGAGGTGACAGCAGGCCTTTTCAGCAGGCAGGATGGTCTTTCTCAACATAAGCTTCATCCAGGACCTGGCACTGACTCAGCAAAATACTTATTCAACTTGGATATGTAATGTAAAGCATATGAGTAGTTCTTCTGCTTATGTGCTTAAAGATGTCAACACAACAAACTGAAACCATAATACTCTGACCTAATAGCTTCAGTGGAAACACTTGTACATAAAATCACATGTATTTATACCACAATGAACTATGTCTCTGAATCTTAAATCCTGAGAGCAGCTTCTTATTTGACACTTGCCAGAGGGTCTCATATTTTATTAGCCTGTGACAACTTGCCCACACTGAGCATATGCTCTTCAGCTGCCTTATAACCACACCACCACTAATCCAGTGTCCATAGATGTTTCGTAAACCTTACTTCTTTCTGTCAAGGTCCAACTCACAAAAGGGAATAGACACTTGTAGTTGCTGGAGGAGGTGGCTATGAATCTCAGCTTCCTTGTCAAGAAGAAGCCCAGGTGGCCACAATGTCAGTGCCTGTTACATGCAAGCTGGATGCGCGCTGTAAGGTGCTGCGGTGTCCTGACCTCCTGACTATGCCCATGAGTGGCTGGGTGTGCCTGGGACATGCACATGAACCCAACAGCTGGTGGAGAGTGCTGTGAGTTGCACAGTTTAAGTCACAGCCAATACTTTTTGTAGGTGGTGCTTGTGAAGGCCTTGAATTTTAAGTTACCAATCAACTTGCATAGGCTTCTTGAGGGCAGTTTATCTTATGGGTTGTGATGTGCTCAAGTGGCTGTAGAGGCTGAGAAGCAGAGCTAGATTAACTTTATTGCTGTCACCAAGCCCAGATTTCACTTTGAATATTTTATGTGATGCATTTGCAGTCCAGAGAAATTTGTACCTTTCTGACAGTGCTGACTTTCCTGAAAAATATGATGTGGGAGGTTGAAAAGGAAACCCCAAACCAAACCTTATTCAACTACAATGAAAAGTGTGGTGCTATATCACTGTATAGTGATTTCAGCCAAGAACTAGACAGTGCTTTTCAAGAATAAATAACAAATGATTTACAACATCCGTGCAAGATCTAATGTATGTTATAATGACACCGCCATACTAAATGACTTACACTAAGTCATTCAGTACCTCATCTATAATTCAGTTTACCTGATGTCTAATTGCACCGGACACAACAGCCTTTCCCTTCCCTTCCCTTCCAAGGATTGCTAAACAAATGAGAAATAAGTTTTGTTGATGTTTAGTAGAGTTTGAATTAGATACTTTGCATCCTTTCTGTGAACTTCCTAAATTTAGAGATGTCATGAATCAAAAAATAGTGGATCTTTTAAACATTATTATGCAACTGACATAGGAAAATATTGTATAAAAGACTTTGTAAGTTTTACTTCCTGATTGGTAACTATTGGGAATTCTGAGGAATTATGCAGAAGTTTGAAAGTAGATATTTTTCCAAATGAGGGTTCCGAGTTCTAAATATTTCAGTCACTCACTAATTTTCACTATCTCTGTCCAACAATACCTTGCCATTGGTATATTCCGATTTTTCCTTTCAGGTTGGCCACATTTTTAAAAGTGAAGTGTATATCACAACATGTTTTGGAAATGTTCAGTGCAGTGTGATAGCCTTTCTGATTTTCTTACAGAAAAAAATGTTTATCTGACTTTGCATTGTCTGTTGTGTGAGAAGATGTGTACAAGGCTTTTCACATTCACCAACGGAAATCTCTCCTGCCAGTGTAAATTAGCAGTAACTCAGTCAAAAGCTGTGATGCTTGACTGGTGTGAAACTGCTCTGAAGAACTGATTCAAGGGTAATGGGAGTTAATAGGAATGTTCCCATCAACTTCCATGTGCTTTGAAGTATGTCATGTGTAATGTATAGCAAGTAATGGACTTGTGGGCTGATGGCAGTGGTGAGGAGTAAGAGGGTGAGGAGAGGAAATTCTCACCGGTTAATTTTAGCATGGGGAGAGCAGTTATCCTTAGTCTTCCTCTGGAGTCGAAAGGGAAAATGTGGCTTCTCTTCCTTGTCACAGCTCTTTGAGTCAATAGTTTGCATTCACTTCTGCTCCAGCCTGCCTTCTTCATGCATTCAAAACTCCATTGAATCAGTAGTTCCCCATCCTTATTAATAGTGTCAATCAGTTTAAATTACGTTTTAATGGCTTTTGCTGTCAATAGTTTAACTGAAACTACTGAAAATCCTATATAAGTAGTACCCAAGTATGTTTTATATAGGATTAGTCATACTGGGTATAATCAGGTACCCATTTCTTACATTAAGGTCAACAATATTTTCAGTAGAATTTTTAGTATTGAGGGATTTTAAAAAGCTATAGGCATGCATAAGGAGTCAAGGACTATCTCTCTGAGCCCATAGTTTTGTTGCTGAGGTACTTGCATGAGCAATAGATTTTGAAAGAAAATAATGTCTTTCAGGCTTGAAG
>VXAA01006405.1:466380-560775 GCA_013399115.1 Anseranas semipalmata
TTTCTTTCTTTCTTTCTTTCCTTAACAATAGTTGGTCTGGAAAAAATCTATAACAAGCTTCAGCAACAAAATGGCGGCTGTTCAACTCCAAGCTAAGGGAGACCTCTTGAAAAAGAGCAAGGCGATGCATCACAGAGCCTGTGTGCTGCATGCTGCGACTATGCTCTTCATTGGCAGGTTTTAACATTGTGATTTGTCATGATGTAAGTGTATTTTTCGTTTCATCTGACAGAATTGTGCTAATTTCTCCTGCAGTACCATGCTGGAGGATGAAAAGTTTTTTGGCTCCCATGTGGTATATTATAATACAGGCAAAAGCTGTGCAGGTTTTTAAAATTATGTTTGGCCTTCATTATGTCAAGATTTCATAGCGTTTCTTACAGATTTTATAATATTTCTGTGGTTATTACAAGCAGGTAATTACTATGGAAATTATAGACTGTGCTTGAATGTTTGGAGTGAGAAATTATAGATAATTTCTGGTACGTTGGTCCAGTTTCTATGGTAATCTGAATAAGTGTGAATTAATTGCCTGTTGTTGCCATGGTTCTTTATGGTAATTCCAGACTGTTAATGTTTGAAATATACCAGGTTACATTTTAGTCATGTCTTTAGGACTTGTTAACATGCCTCTTAGGACATTCCAAAGATTACTGTCATCTCCTTTCCCCCGTTTTTGACTGTCTGAGGATGTTAACACGAGGAGTTGGAAGATAATCTTCTTTAAGAAAAGCCCTCTAGCCACACTGGCTTTTACTTTACAGCCCAAGCAGCAGTCTGTTAAGGCCAATTCCCCATTACTACTCTAGGCTCTAATCGGGGCCCATATTCTTTTATGTGCAGCAGTGATTGGCACACCATTATTTTTGACCTACCCTTTTCTCCTGCCATTGTTAACTGAATGAACTGCTACTAGCTTCAGAAATGTCTTGGGCATAGTAATGACCAAGTCAGTGCAAAAGCATCAGATCCTTCCAAACAGGAATTTGAAAGGAAAAAAAAAAAAAAAACACTGAAAAATGAAAACACTCAAAAATGAATGTGTTCATGCCAGAAGAAAATGATTCTCCCACTAGTGTTCTCCTCATGACTGCTGGATCCATAGTGGTGGATGATGACAAAGAATTACTACACCCTGAATGGAGAGGTATAGCAGTGAAAAATTGCAGTGCTCTTTCTTAGAGGGTAATCATTGTGTCCAAGACAAGAATTCATGGGGAATGTAAGGTATCACCAAGGGTGAAATCTATACTCCTTTTTGTGTTTGGCAATGTGGTGGGTAGGTATGTGCTATTGTGTAAATCACAAGAACATGTAGACTGCTGTCCAACATATTATAACTCCTAGCCCTGTGAGCTTCAGAACAGACTCAGGGTCTGCTTTATTTATTATTCAGATGAAATTATGTGAAAAACTCACCTATCTAAGCATCTATCTCTTCCCACCATGCTACTTATATGATTATGGTTCTGTCATATTAGTCATCATTAGTTACACACAACCCCTAAATTAATTAATGCTATTCTGATTGCAAAGTCAAGTGTTCAGGAAATGCCAGCTGAGTTTATAAATGACAGAATTAAGGTATTTGCCTGTACAGGCTTAGCTCAATCCCCTTGTGCTTGGGCTTTGTGATCCAGCCTTTGATTACATGATCACATACTGTTTTTCCCACATTCAGTGCCAGGATGGCCAGTGCTGTCTTTATAAGCCAGCTAATTGATATTTTGCACTCATACTTTCTTAGTGGGTGGTGCCAGGATTATTTATGATATTCCAGTCAGACTCTGTAAATGTGTTAAATTCCTTATTATCTACAAAGACAGTGGAGATACTTATTATCACCAGAGCATTCTCAGAAAAATGACATTTAAAGGAGAAAAAGAAAAGTTGGGAAAGTTGACAGATTCACTATAGTAATCCTTCCGTATCCCCATTGTTTTGAAAAATGCAGAGCAAGGGGAAATTTTAAAATGTTTAAAAAATAAAAAAATAAAAAATCCCATTTCATTTAACATTTCAGAACAAACCTTTAAATCTTCTTTGTTTGAGAGCAGTATATCTTTAGTAACTGTCTTAAAAACAAACAAGAAACCCCAGAAAAAAATATTGAAATGATTAAATAACACACACACACAAAATTGCACCAAACAGGTGTCTTAGATTGAAAAAAAAATGGTTTGGGTTAACCTTAAGTAAAATGTGTGGATACTCATGATTGGAAAATATCTGTTTTGACTGGATTTGAAATAGTTTTTTATTGACTTCCTTGTTTTAGCTGGTGTGCTCAAAAATCATTTATATTTTCATTCAAATATGAGAGTAACTGATAGCAATAGTAGCTTCTCCATTCATCAAAAAGAAATTGCAAAGTGATCTTATCGCTGGGCCTAGGTACTTATTGATGGGAAATAGCTCATTTCTGGGTAGGAGAGCTTTTCAACTTTGCTAGGAAAGATGTAAAAAAGATCCAAAGATTAAATTAGATAAGTTCTATCTTGAAGTAAAAGGCAATTGCTTAGTAGTGACCTTAGAAATTATTATAAAAGCTGCTAAGGGAAGTGGTGGATTCATCACTTCTCAAAGTGAAGTTGTATCTTGTTTTGTTTTATTTGTTTTGTTTTTAAACTGGTGTTAAATCAATTTCTGAGGAAAAAAAATTACCCAGCTAATCCACATTTTGGGAAGAATGCTGGAGTGCCTGGATGCAGGGCTCCTGTCTCCCATATTTATTATGCTTTTGTTCTTGGGTCTTGAGGGCATGTTGCCTGCATTATCTTCTACATAAACTTAGCGTTTGCAGCTCTCTTTGAGATTTAATTTGCATGATAGTTCATGTTTCAGGATATCAGGTGTTTGCTTGCATTGCTCGGGAAGGATTTCTGCCTTCCCAGTGTACAGCCAGCCAGCTCTGTCCCACTTTTTTTATTTCATCTTGAAGCAGTTGGAAAATTGGATAGGTTGACAGACAGCAAGTTTTTCTTAAGCTGTCTGGCTGGCGTGTTTTACTTGCCTACTTGGGGTCATATTGATTGTGGTGTTTTAGGCAAGATATAATTTCTTTGTGTCAGATGTGCTGAGAACTTGGGGGTTCTGGTCTTTCCTCCACATGCTTAGTCTGATGGGGTCATCTTGAAGAACTCCCAAACACAAGTCACACTTTGACTTAACACTCTGTGGACTGAAAAACACCCTTCTAGCTAAAATATTTAGCTTTGATACGGGATCTGCTTCAATATAGGAGAGAACTTAGTGGTCTTCTCTTGCCTCTGTGAAACTCTACTTTGAGTAGCAGTAGGGGAAGATGGGGAAAATGCCCTTTGCCAGTAGGTTTCAGAGATGTTTGCTAACAGCAGGGCTCAGTAAAATTGGTCTCAGGTGAAGGCATGAATGCTTCAGTGAGCAACATCTTTCATCCCTTCTTTTCCCGTCTTCTTGCTCCTTCTCCTCAAATCTACCTCAAAGGGAGCCATTGTATGCTTGATACAATATGGAGAATCAAGCAACCAAGTCCTGGAAGTGATGTCTGAGTTAAAGTTAGGAGATACTCTTCAGGCATACTGTAGGGAAACTTTGGGGTCTGGAGAGGTGATTTCTGGATCCTTAGGTCATAAAGACATGGAGGTTGCTGACTTCTGCAGCCTGACACATTTTCTTGTTTGACCAGTGTTACAAGGTCTCTCTTGTGTCACTGTACTCCCTTGGCTCTTTCTGATGCTTGGTTCAAAAACAAAACAAGACTGTAAAATTATTGTCATCTGAGGAATTTGCCCAAATTGTAAAGATAATTACTTGCAGCCAGCATCGCACACTTGAAGTTCTGTTATATTTCCACATACTTTCTTAGGTTTGGGTGTTTTAATGTGAAAGTAGAGAGATGTATTTTGTGGTAAAAAAATGCTATTATTTTCTTCTTTGTTTCTTGTCTCCTAGATGTCTGCTCTAAGCTTTCCTCTGTCAACCATCTTAAAAGATAACACAAATAAATAGATATTTTGAGATTTTAATGTCTCATCACATTACACAGTTTGTTATGACACAGTTTACAGCGTATCATGCCATACACCATTTCTACTGACATAATAGAATAAAGTCAAATAAAAGTGAAATGAAGATAGACAAATAGAAAGTTGTATAGGCAAATAACATAGTATTTTGAAATTCTTTAACAGAAGAAAGAAAAGGAGAGCTCCAAAAGGTACTGATACTCCGGGAAATGGTTCACCCAGTTTCACCCAGTGTTTTTATCGCCGAAGACCAGCTGGTGGCAGAAGAGTGCAATCAAACTGTCACTGAAGCTCTTATCTTCTTTGTGGTGGAGGTCAGTTTGCTACCCCATGAATAGGCAGATGCCTGGGAGGCCTTGACTTTGCTGCTCTGGTGGGTGAATTCAGAAGGGCTATAAATCTGTTAATGAAAGATCGTGAAAGGGAAATGTTTAAAAGGCCACAGCCATCTCCTGGATTTCCTCCTGCTGTGGGCACCATGTATCATCTGTGAGTCTCTACGAGGCCACCAAGTACCAACCACATTCTCTGGATGGGGTGAGACTCTGCAGAAAGTCATTACTACATCCACCCCTCCTTTGCAAGAGAATTGTCCCTAGCCCTGGCTGCTCCTTTTGATCTTGAAAGATAACCAGGATGCATAGTCCTAAAAGTCATCCAGCCCTCCTAACTTCGTGAGGAAAATCAAATGGTTATTTACCATCACTATGAAAAAGAGAAGCAACAACAAATCTTGTACCTAATTTCTTGTTTAAATTTGTCTTCAGCTACTGGTCAGTATTTTATCTTTTTCTTCTCTTTTAAGGGATTGCCAATATTTTCTGTTTAGGAGTCTCTTCCTCCCCATAGCAATTACTTCTTGATTTGTTGTTATAGGGAATTGAGCTCATTGCCTTTAGCCCTGTACAGCTTCTCTTTTTTTTTTTTTTTTTTGGTAGGTTTTATTTTTGGGTCCCATTTTTCAACATCCTTCAAGAAAACTGGCCAACAGAGCTGCATATGAAACGAAATGCACATGAAATACAGAGGCAATGCCACTCCTTTTCCTCCTAATGACTCTATTCTTTATGGATCGAGGTACGTCATCAACTCCCTTTATTACAGCATGGGAGTCTGCATGGAATTGCTTGTTCACTGTGGCCATGAGAATTTTTTTCCCCAGCCCTTCAATTGTCTAAGGCATAGATTACTCTGACAGGAGGGCATGGCACTCCATGCTTTATCTTTTTGTGCCACTCACCAAATCTTATATGCAGCAACTATTTTATATCTATTTCTGTATAGTTGGTAAAGGTATTTGTAAGTAGAGATTGATGTTATGAGAACACTCAGAGCACAGATACTACAAATGTAATCTTCTTTCCAGGGTGGGAAGGGCCTGCTCACCTATGAGTCTGGAACTCAAAAGGTGTGCATGCTTGGGAGCTCTGGTAGTCTGGGACTGTAAACGACCTATAAAACCTTGCAAATTTGAAACAAATTTGCATTTGAAACAAATTTGCATTGTAAACAATTACCGTATCACTATACTCAATTGTCCTGTCTCTTAAAAAAGAGAAGATACATCTATCTTTCATTTCTATTTTATATTTCATATTTAATACTTAGGGGGAACTGAGCCAAATGACTATAGAGTGACTTGAAAATATTCTTAATGTGATACAGTGCTAAACCCATGAGAACTGCAGGTCTTTTGATTCCTAATCGTGGGACCCACTGCTTGTCTTCCTTGTCTCTGTTTTCTATTTCATGCATAATTCAGAAAGAAACTTCTGTGTGTCCTTTCATCTTCTGCCATCAAAGAGAGGATTTCCTGTGATCTGCCCATGAAGTTTGCCATGGACTGTCTGAGCCTCCCTAGTGGATGGTGACAAGATTAAGCACCAAGTCCAAGTAGCACAAACTCTGTAGAAGGGCTGTCTTCTTCAAGCTGAATTTACTTCTCTCTTCATATGTGGAGCCCCTCAAATGCTTTTTCAGAGGCACTTTTTTCTTTTTTTTTTTTCTCCCAGTACATTTTCTGCATCTCCAAGACAGTGTTGAAACATCCTAAAGTATGTGCATCCTTTCTTACAATTAACCCCTTTGGGAGCCTTGGCTTGAAACACAGGACTTGTATGTGTGCTTGGGAAGTTCCTCTACATGACTCAAAACCGTGCAGGAGAACTACAGGTCCATGAGAATCAATACCTGTCTGGATGCAGCTCTCTCTTCATCCTCCTGAAACAGTTTCTCCTGACATTCAATGGATTAAGTCAGTATCCTTCAGTTCCTTGAGAGTTCACTTTCTTTAATGTTTACTTAACAGCTAGTGCTACCTTTCCTCTTTCTTAGCATCTTCTGGATATTTTTCATGCCACAAATCACTGTGGGATTACTATTGCAAAAAGTCATTAAAAGTCAATGATTTCGTCACAACAGCATGCTGTCTGCTAGGATAACACTGTTCCAGTTTGATGACCCCAAGAGGACCCTGCTCAGGTTTCTGGACGTGGTTCACTCTTGTTGCTAAGTTGAGAGTCTAAGTGACAGTGAAGATTGAAATCAGAAAAATTACTGTATTTACTTGAATAAGAATGACATTCCAAAAATGTACATACCTTCACCACAGTTTTAAATAGCTAATTTTTAAGGAATGTGTGCAGCCCTGAAAAATACTGGCGTTCTTTTGGAATCAGAAATGAGGGTGCCTGTGAGAACAAACTCCACACTTCTGAGGTTGAGCAAAATCTGGAAGATCATTTTGGTTTGGTTTGGTTGAAGTGGACAGATTCTGAAAGTGCATGGAGGCAGGACCTAGTTGTGGACCTAAATGACCCTCTGGAATGCCAGCCCTGATGGGTGCTATCACTGTGGCTGGGCTTAGTTCTCCATCGCACAGTCTCGGGATTCCCTTTATAACTTCGGATATTTTCAAGGATATTCCTGGTGTAGGCTCATGGCTCAAAACTGGGAGGAACCGGGAGCATAATGATGGCTAAGAGAGAAGAGAGTCATGTGTGTGTGTATACACACATAAACAATCAGAGTACCTCAAAAACATAGATTAGAAGTAATTAATGGTGTTGAGATAAGGACGGTGGTTACACTGACATAAGGACTAATAACAGTGGATTACTGGAAAACTTGCAGATGCTGGAAAAATGCTAAGTGAGAGGCAGGATGGGAAAACAGTAGATGGACCATAATTTTCTTTCAGTCCTTCCTAGCACCATTTTTGCATTTAATCTCTAGATGCTGTGGATCAGAATTGTTGCTGATCTTTTACCCATGTGAGAAGATGAATTTATGACGTTTGTTCTTCTCTGTAAGGAAGCTGGCCAACCTCTGCAGAAACCAGCGGAGAGTCGCTGGCCCCAGTTCACTGGCTGAAAGAAGCAGTGCAAGGTGGGCTGCTCTGACAAGAAGCTGGGTTTGATAGGACGGTGTATGTTCCTGGTGTCTGTGCTGTTACTAGCAATTACATTTCAGGCTTTCTATCACTCTGTGATGTCAAGTTATTAGGGCTTTTCCCCTTTCCAATTCTCTTTCAAGCTGATCCATGAACTGAAAATGTTTCTTTTAGGGTACTAGGGTCTAGCAAACGTGAGGATGAGAGGCCAGCAACAGCTTTTGCCATCCTTCTCTGGATGGCATTTGTGAGCAGCTAGAAGGGAGCCATTCCAGTTCATATGATCTTTTCATAGAGATTCACCTTATGGACAGCTGTGAAGAAGCTAAATATATTTATCTGCCCATTCCCAGGAGTTCTCAAAGATGACTTGCAGTTTTACAGCAAGGGAGGGAATGAGTGTATCCAGATCTCTGTATTTCTCTGTAAGAACAAGGCAACTGAGCTGAAGAGAAAGCTCTCTTGTAGCATTGTGTTATTGCAGAACTAATGAGCACAGCCCCATCAGCCCAGGAATACAAAGCCACTTTGAAGCAGGTGATAACTTTCTTTATAACTTTCTTGTCCTCCAAGAGAATTTCAACCCTTGCTAACTTGTTCAATGTTTTGTCTATTCACTCCGGCCACTCTTCAATATCCAAAGACCTCTGGCTTTGGTTTCCTTGCAGAAGGGAAGATAAAAAAAAAATAAAAAAAATGTTTCTCTGTTACCTATTTTTAATTTGTCAACACTCTATACTCTGCATTGCAGTCATTGAATACTGTTTTGCTGTGAGCACAAGGACATCTCTGGGATAAAAGCATCCATAATATCTAATAGATGAGAGGGTAGCTAAATGGCATAAAATGACATTAAAAAGATAGTATTAAAAATGCAAAGTCAAGCATGCAGAAATGAAGAAAGCCTGGAATTCATGCTCAGCTGAAGCCTTAATTTGGTTCCTTTCTATGCAGTATGCGTTTTAATTGCTGTTTGGTCATGGTTTTTTCCATAGGCCTCCTGTCTCAGCTAGCACACAGGACACTTGGTGCTCATTCACAATGTATCTTCTGAAACGTTGCTTTTTCCACTCTTCCTTGATATGGGCTCATATGCTCTCCAATAAACATGGACTGGTTCATTTTTTCTTGGGCTTTTCTAAAGTGCTTGTGCTGGAATAACCTTATAGATTTCAAATAGTAAAGACTTCACAACATCTTTCAAGTAGAGGGGATAATATGCACATTTTACTGACTGCTGACTGAGATCTGAAGATTAAAGCCAGTAGCATCAAAAGCAAATCCAGCAGCAGAGATACAGCTTGGTTACTGTTCTTCAGTTTAACATTCAGTTTCTTTAGCTGAAAATCTTTCTGCTCCTCCTCCAGTTTTCTACCTCCTTATGGTTCAAGTCTTCCTATATCAGTAACAGAGGAGCTGGGCTTTCACAGACAAATGACCTTTCCACCACAAAAACTCAGTTTGTCCCCAGAACAGGTTTATTCTGTAAAATGAAAAGAGAAAGCTGAATTGTGAAGGTTACATCCAAGGAAGATTCCAGCTAGCAACTACTGTGTTTGGAAACCTTGTGCGATGTGAGACACTGCAGATATTTCAGGAAACACAGCAACCATCACGTTTGGGAAGAGTGTTGTGTACTGCCCTCACACAGTACCTGTAGGGTGAGGAAAGTCAATGAAGACAAGACAAAATCTGCAGAAATAAGATGACAAAAGGGAATACTGAGAGTTTTGAAACCACAGAAAACACAGGAAGAAGAACAGAAAAGCAAACAGTTAGTACAAGCCTGGAGTGGGAGATTCAAGGACTGTGAAAAGGGCTTAGCTGTGCATTGGGAATGGACCCAGAAAAGGTGCCTATAGTATATACTCAAATACAAGCAATGAAAAACAAAGGTAACTTTAATGATGTATCAGTGAAAATTGATGTGGAACAGAGAAGCCTAGAAACATACAAAGCAGTGAAAATGAGTACAGAATAAAAATGGATAATTACTTGCTTCTGAAGCTGGAAACAGAATCAGGCAGTTGTACGGGAAGATAAGGAATGCCTCTGTAAGACTTCTGTAGCCTCTTTGTGTAGGTTTGCATTTCTCAAGACCTATCTGATGTGCTGGAACATTTATAGGAGATTTGGTGGTAGCACAGTGTGCTGAAACACACTAAGTTCTCAAACACTGAAATCTACCCATGACAGGACGAATAAAATAGGCTTAACGATCTTGTAGTTCTCTGCAGTCATTTGAGGGGCATAGACTTCTCCATAAATGTTGAAGGAGTAGAGATGCTGAAGGTGGAAATGAGTTTTCCATTTAAGGGACAGAAATGGCAGTGCACTTTCATGATAATGTATCATCTCCAAGTTTCAATGAAGCTGAGATGGGCTAAAAAGGTACAGCTGCTAGATTCTCAGGTGATTTGCACAACTGAAAGCAAATTGCAGCACTTTTACGGATATAAGCATGATTTTCCCTCCCTGTGTTTGGTTACCGTGCAATAGAGTGAGCTCTTACAGCATTTCTGATGTGAAGTTTAGCTCAGTACAGCTCCTTGCCAAAGCCTAGAACTTGTTGGAGAAAACTTTTTTAAACATAACATTTAATTTGGAAACCTATTCTTTATTGTCACACACACACGCATCCATCCTACAAGCATACATGTAACTTTGGACATAGCTTTGGACTGCTAGTCTTGAAAGATATTCAGAACACATTAGTAGGTTTTGCAGTGGGTTACCATGTTTTTGTAGGTTACTTAGTAATGAAATGGCATAAAACCATTTTGTTCATTTCCTTATCATTGGATTACGGAGTCACAAATCAGCTGATTCTTAACATTTGAGGCCAACATATAACACTGCCTATAGCCATATAACAAACTGCCTTTTTGTACATAGGTATGTGTAACGCTCTGAAACACTGCCATCTTTTGGTCGCTGGAAAATGTGTTGTATGATTTGTTTCAGATTCCTCACAGGTGACTGGGAGGGGAGAGAGGTGTTTATAGGCCCCAGTGGTTTCATCCTATGCAGCAATGCATTGCAGGAGTGTGGAGAATAGCATTTCCATCTCCATATTTTGGTGGGAACATCAGTGATTAGAAAGAGCTACATTATTTTCCTTCCTGCTCCTGTCCAGGAAACACACACACAGTTCTCCCCTTAGGCAAAAAGAAGAACGAACTCCACATAGCAGAGTTTGATGCTCTGCTGAAAAATGCTTACACGGTCCAGTAGTGATGGCTTTGTGAGTCCCTGTATTGAGATCCTTTAGGATATGAAGGATATGAGGTTAATAAGCTTGCTCTAAACATTGTACTTGACTATGTACATCTTTGGGAAATGTGCATCTAATTCCCTCTCTGAATTTACCCATGCCCTCTAATTCATAGGATTTCCATGCTTCTATTTATTGTACATTTAGGAAGAGTTCTGAGGCCTGCCTAGCATTCTGCCTAAGATGTATTTCAGTACTGCTAGGGACCTTTGAGTTGACTTTAGACTGGGCATTTAGAAATGAAACCTGGAAATGCAGAGAAAGGAGAAACTGCAGATGTTCTGCAGGGGACAAGTCTCCCTGGGGTGCTAAGACCAGGCACAGGATCCACAGGCTCTTCTCTCTGTGCTGAAGCTGAATACAATCAAGGAAACCATGACAGTGGCCTGAATCCTTCGTCGGGGCTCTGTTGTGTCTTTGCCTGACTGCCTTACCTGATAACTGCAGTGTTTTGGGAGATGAATAATGTGATTATAAAGTAGGACTGTAACCAGGAAAAAAAGGATAAGGTATTGAAGATTGGATTCACTAGGCTTGACGTTCTTTTCCCTTGTGCAGCTTTTTGTGTGGATTTAACTCTATTGCTGAAGATTTACATTAGTGCAAGGAAAAGCAGACAGGCACTCTGGTGCAGATGCCGCATAATTTGATAACATCTCTCTAGTAGCAGACTGGAATATGTGAATGAAGAATTAAATGCCCAGACTTACTAATAGATGCTTATTGATATGTCATTGTACAAGGATACAAGTTGGTACAGTTTTTTTCATGGCAGAGAGCCAGAAGAAATTGTCACATTAAATTAGGAGGATCTATTTTAATTTTCTCCTTCTGACATCCTCCTATTGATTTGGTCCAAGTGCCTTTATTCAATAATTCTACTAAATGAATACCAAGCAGTCTGGTTGCTTAAATAACATTTATTTATCAATACAAATTTTAAGACACAGAATTCCAGTCTATCGGGATCCAGCTGATTTATGAAAGTATATAATTTAAAACAAACAAAAAACCCACCAAAATAAAACAAAACAAACAAAACATACACAAAAACACACACACACAAAACACAACACAAAAGTATATCTTAACAGGTAGCCTGTCTGGGAATTAGCTGCAGCATGGAAGCACTCTGTTTTCAGGAGCAGCCAGACTGCAGCTTTTCAGCGATGGTACATTGTCATTTACACATGATCTAGCTCCTTGATTATTTGGTGTAACAGAAGTAAAGTAAATAGGCATTATATAGCAGGAGGGGACTGCTAGCATTCTAACCTGATGGCGTTATAAGTTAACCACGGAAATAATTGGAAATGAAGTGGTCACTTGTGAAATTGTTTGGAGGCACCATGTCAAAAAAAGTGACGTGAATGATTTCTGAGTGGGTTGACATCATATCTACATCTTCTCTGGTGAAGAAAAGTTTTATTTGGTATCTCCTCTTGAGGACTGATTACAGTATCAGCAAAGCTTTAGTATATCTATTGAGCTATATATATTTGGAAAATGTAGGTCATAATTGTAATATCTTCTTTGGAGGAGAAGTAAAACTGAAGTCTCGATAATCTGTGCCACTGAACTTGAGGGGGAAGTAAGAATGGGAAGTTAGTTCTCCTCCCTACCTGGTCAAACTGCATTTTGTGAAATAACATTGTGTCTACTTCCACTCCTCCTCCAGCACCAGTTGGCAATGGCACTTTTGTTCTCTTCCTCATCTTAACAGCTTTGTTACTTCTCTCTGCTCCTACAAAAGCTTCTAAAAGCTGCAACAGCATTTCAGGGGTTGCTGTATCTGTGTTGGTATGTGTATGCAAACACAATTATTAATAATATCATAGGGCTTTGCAGAATTAATAGGAAATTCATTCAGGTGCTCACGGTCTATCAGTTTTGCTGGTTCAGTTTCTGTACTGCTTTAGAGAAGAACTGCTGTGAATATGCATGGCAAAGATGTGAATGTGTAATAATTAGTTGGGCCCAAAATTTGTGGAACCTTGTCTAGTCGATGAATAATTATAGTGGTTCGGTACTGATCATATCCAGAAAGTTGGCCATTAAGTATTTATCAGTAGGCTGCCTCACACACAGAAATGTGTGAGAGGAGGAGAATATTTGTATGAAAACATGGAGCAATAAAGTGAAACTTTAGCAGAGTTCAAAGAAATGGGGTCTCTTTTGTGTGATTCAGATATTTCCTCTCACATGCATTATTGTGCCCAACTAACTTCAGAAGAAAAGCTCTTGCTTAGCCTGCTAGACACCAGAAGACACTGTATGAAGAACTTAACTACGAAGTTTAAGACTAATTAGCTCTTCTGTTACCTTAGTAGTGCTAATTCATTTAAAGGGATTTGATGGAGTAGAGTTTGATCAAACAAGGATCAGAGGGAGGCAGTCATTGACGGCGGCTGATGCGAGGAACAGACGTCAGGAGATTTGTTCCTTTCTTCCCCCCAGTCCCGTTGGCTCTCTGAGAATTACTGTTTGTAGTGATAGCAGGCTTCAGAAGAGGCTTGCTGCAGCAGCTAACTTATGATCCTGATTAATTTTCTATAACTCAGTAAACTGTAAATAAATGGATTAGAGCCATTTGATCTTCAAGAAGAGGTTTAAAGGGGCTTTGATGACTAAGTACCTGGGGGACTACAATGGATTATCATGGATAATTGATTAAAGAAGAGAGGACATTAAACTGATGTATATGTGAATACATACAATCTACAGTTTGTGCATGTGAGTCTGTGCCTGTGTGTAAATGCAGACACATGTATGAGACCAGAATTAGTGCATATAGATATATGTGTTACTTTTTATTTATTTTGTTTTCTTTCTAGTTAGGAAAAGAGAGATGAGGCACTACTCTGTTAAAACGTAGTTGTATTTGGAGATACAGCAGCATGCTGCTGAACTACAGGTGAAGTTCAGGCACCAGGTGAACTTTTCAGACATGCCGTCATTAGTAAAACTGGCTGAACGTAACATAACTACAAACATCTGTAAGCTGAAGCATTCAATGATAATTGGGAAGGTAAACAGGTGGTGGAAACATTAAAATACCTTAGAAATAGTCTCCCCATAAATAAGAGCACTAGAGAGCACGATAGCTCTTACTGTCTTCCCCAGTGTGTCTTAGCACGGATACCAACACCTCTTTCTGCTGTGGGTATGTGCTTAAAAAGAGGACTCTGAGGAAAGCTTAAAAACATGTGGGACAAATAGAAAGGGGATGAAAAGATCAAGGGGCTGCCCCCTCCATCTTTCTTAATGGAAGAACCTAAAGGCTTGTCTCAGCTTTTAAAAGACAGAATTTTAAAGTCAGACGTGGCCAGAAATGAAAATAATATAAGGTAACCCCTCAGACTGGTTTTGTGACCTCTTCAGATTAAACAACTGGCTCTCCTGCTTTGTAAACTGGATTTCAGCCTGGAGTATATTAAGTCAGCAGAGCTGTATAAACCTGCTAAAAATAAGAAGTGGAATGGAAACAACGATTCAATCTTGACCTTAGCCCTGTGAAGGCCAGGCTACAGGAACTGAAGTAAATCTATATACTGTTTGCTTTCAATTGCCCTCTTTCTCTTGGATGAAATGTGTTTAACTTTAGATTTTTTTCTTTCCCTTCATTTTAGTAAAGACTTTGTGGAATAGGGAAGGGTGAATTTAGCTCAGGGAAGGGAAGAGGGAGGTGATGTTAGTACCTTGTGGCAGTTACTCGGTTGGACCCGTGATAGTATTTTTATTTTTCAGTTTTGCAGTTTAAATGATAACTTTGCAGATGATACAAAATTGAAATGATATAAAACAATTTATTCCTTGCTTCTGCTCCTCTCCCGCATATATTCCCTGGCCAACCGTAGTTGCTCTTTAAAATTAAGTGGAGAGAGAAGGATTTATTTTGCACCAGGGCTTTGGGAAATCTAGAAAGCAGCTGTTCACTTCCACTAGAGCAACAGAGACAGCACAGGCTGTCCTCTGGGAACTGACATAGAGTATAGTACTGCA
This sequence comes from Anseranas semipalmata, assembly GCA_013399115.1. Taxonomy (NCBI): domain Eukaryota; kingdom Metazoa; phylum Chordata; class Aves; order Anseriformes; family Anseranatidae; genus Anseranas; species Anseranas semipalmata. Next base: position 481,055 of record VXAA01006405.1, read on the forward strand.
TTATAAATGCCATTTCCTAAATACAGACTAGGCTCCCTGCGGCTGATGAATAGAGCCACGCTGTCTTAGTACAGGGAGTTAAAGAACATTTTCCTTGCTCTTTTTCAGAGCTGGGGGAGGTGTCTCGCAGCATTTCTTTTACTCCACTGGTTGTGCGTGGTGTTAGACAAACCTTTAGCAATCATTTGTGGACTGACCACCACCTCCCGCCAAGGTGAGCTGCATTTGGGGGCGCAGATCCTTCTGAGCAGAGTGAGAACAGGGCTGCGAGTTCGGACCCTTCTGCACTTCTAGACTCGGGGCTGGTTCGATGTGTAGCTCTTGATAAATGGCGTCACAGCATCCTTGCATCATGTTGCTGGTTTGTGAACTGGAGCCTAACTTCCTCATAGTACGGTAGGGACGTAATAGGCCACACTAAATGACTGCCAGCTCCACTGCGTGCCTGTCTTTTCTTACTCATCTGAAATAACTTTCCCGTCTCATTAGGACAATTAAACTCTTCTTGCATATAGGAAGCAATTAACTTCGTACAAATGATGCAAACTGAAAGAGACGTGAAATAACAGGGTAAGTTCCCACTGAATAACTGCTGGAGAACTGTCCCAGTAGCAGCTGCTGCTCGTTGCCCACCTCCTTGGGTACTTTCTCCCCCCTTCACATCCCACCTCTGCATGAAGATATGCCCCTTCCTGTCTTTCATATTCTCATGCACCTTTGTGCCATGAAGTACTCTCTGAGGAGGTAGGAAAGTGAAGGAAATTTACAGCTCCCTGCCTGTATCAGCTGTGAAAAGCCTTCTGTGAAATACAATTAAACAGAGATGTCCTCTCTTCCTTAGAGAAAGCAGCCTAGGAAAAGACTGTTCTGTTAGGAAACAAATAAGCTGCAGTGGGGTTTGTGGTTTTTTTTTTTTTTTTTAATACCTCTTCGGTGAGCTTTTACTGCTCCGAAGGCTTCTTAATTAATCACCAGAACAGAAATGGTTGTCAGCACTCAATATGTTCAGCTGCATGATCATTTTGCTTCTGAAGATTTGAAATTGTAGTAGCTGGTAATACCTTAGCCCTCATTAGAGCTAAATTGCAACTGAAACTTAGGAACCTCCTGTCAACATCACTTCCACGCTGTGCCGCTGCCCCAGAGGATCAGAGTTTGCCACACACAGCAGTGATACGAGTAATAAGGCAAGAAATAAGAGGGAACCCTGATTTTGTCCTCTGCATGAGGGAAAGAGGAAGCTGAAATAGGTAAATATAAGTTTTCACAGGATGGAGCAAGGATGAGTTACAATTTCAAAGGAGACGTTGTTTTGGGAATGGATGAAGACTTCCATATTCACTTGATGCACCCCCTCGGTTAAAATTTAACAAGTGAATTCATGAAGTTCGTTCTTTCTGTCTTATTTTTCAGTCATTTGCCTGGCTATCAAAAACACAATACCTACCAGCTGCTACTGAAATCAATAAAAGCAACCATTATGTTTGCTTTTTAGTAATTGCTTCTGTGCAGGGGATTCTCCTGTGTGAATCTGTCCCTTTGTTTTTTATTAGAAAAATGGCTATTTAGAGCAGTGCTATTTGCACATACTGTAAGAAGCAACCAGGCAAATTAAATTTTTGTTTGAAAACTGATTCCTAACATTGAGGAAACTGTAGTGTAGATGAAACATTAGGAGGAACCATCTGGAAAATGGGTGAAGTTTTTCCTCACAAAGAATGTAAATAATCTGTAATAATTTGCCAAAACAGTCGGTAAACAATCTCAGCTTTTCATCGAAAAAGTGAATAGTTCATTTTTTTTCCTTTTTATCAAGACAGAACAATATCCAAGGGAAGAATACACTTCCTGTAATGATAACATTGTAATAACAACAACAAGGCAACAGTTTTGAGTTGAAGGAAAGGAGTCTGGAACAGGAATCAAAGCAAAATGATGGGTAGCTCTGGGCGTTGAGGTTTCCAGGACCTGCATCACCAAATAGCATGGCCAGAGCAATTAAAATTAGAAATGAAAATTAAAAAAGAATCACAGAACTATTCCCAGTTCTCTCTTATTTGCCAGTGTTGCCCCTTCTCAGTGTGCAGCATCTCACTGTGTACAATCAGGCCTCTTATGCCTCTGATTAGTAAACAAGTTATTTTAGAGTATCAGTACTCTCTTTTCCCTTTGACTGCAGCCAACAGAGCTGATGGGAAAGAGAGCTGACTGCATCGCTAGATCCAGTAATGTCACTTAAACTGCTCTTGGACATGAATTTTTCAGGTTACTGTACTGTCCATGTTCCCTATCCAAGCGTGCTGTGTTTAATACATTGTAGCCATTTCCCTTGGAAATAAAGCCAGAAATGATGATTTGAATTACGTTTAAAAAAGGCTGATGTTGTACTTGTGGCTTTGTTACTTCCCTTGAGCTCAGGCAGAGCAGAGTTCTTAACCAGCACATGGTGGTACAGACCGTAACACGCACCATAAGCTGTGACTTGCCCCAAGGCAAATTAAGGACAAGGAAGCCTGAATGCTGCATTTCCTTTCTTGTGTGTGTCCTGTCTCTTTGGAGCAAAAGGATTTCTGGTGTAACAATGACACTAAATGAAAGTAAACAGCGCTGATGGGCAACTTGCAAAGAGTTTAGCTCAGCTAAGAACTCCAATGTTATTTCTCATTAATTATTGAGAGCAGCTTGAAATGGTGGAATACACGGAGGGGAACATGAACTAGAGAACACACAGTATAACTGAGTCACTTTGTTGTTCTGCTCAATGCAGTTTACTGAGGAAGGGCAAGAAGAGGAAGCAGTTTTAGGGTTGTTCTGCCTGTGAGTCAGATGTGTGCAGATGTGGTGACTCTCAGGAGCATCCAGAGCACACTCTTAGGGCGAATTCTTGCATCAGAAAGGCTGTGCTTTCTTGCCCTTGCTAATACCTGGCTGTCAGCTGGCATGGAGAAGCACAGGCTCACCCTGGCCCCTTCTATGCCTGGTTCTCCTGGCAGTGGTAGTGTTCTCAACAGTTTGCTTAAGGAAAATCTTGATCTAGAGTTTATTTTTCCCCTAGTCTATTCCAGCATATAGCCCTGACTGTGAGAAATTCATTCAGGATTGAGCCATGCCATCCTCTTGAGCTGAACAGGATTCATACTGATGATTTAAAGGGGAAAATCATATAGGCTATTGGCAATGTCATGTGTCATCAAGTTCTCTGTACCTGTGAGAATGTCTTTTAAATTTTTCTTCTTGGAAAAGCAGTGCATGAAATCAATCATGCTTTCATAGTAGAGTCAAAAAATCTTTTCACAGGACTGTTTCATCTGGACTAAAAATTGCCTTAGGAAAAATTAGGGAAGATAGAACTGTTAGAATTAAAGTGATGCGGTCAGAGAGTGCATGATGCAAATTACACATACAGCACTGTGCAAATGTGTTTTGAGTAAATTGTATTTCAAAGATTTAAAAGAAGGGGAGTGGGGCCCAGTTTTCAAAACAGAGGTATCTTAGTGTTGTTTCAAATGCCCCCGTCTCCTGCACTCCAGCTGCTTCTCCAGAAGGATGTGGATTTGCAGTCTCATGTCATATCATAGAATCATAGAATATCCCAAGTTGGAAGGGACCCGCAAGGATCATTGAGTCCAACTCCTGGCTCCACACAGGACCACCCAAAAATCAGACCATGTGTCTGAGAGTGTTGTCCTGACACTTCTTGAACTCCAGCAGGCTCGGTGCTGTGACCACTGCCCTGGGGAGCCTGTTCCAGTGCCCCACCACCCTCTCAGTGAAGAACCTTTTCCTAACACCCAGCCTGACCCTCCCCTGTCACAGCTCCATGCCGTTCCCTCAGGTCCTGTCGCTGTCACCAGAGAGCAGAGATCAGCGCCTGCCCCTCCGCTCCCCTTGTGAGGAAGCTGCAGGCCACCATGAGGCCTCCCCTCAGTCTCCTCTTCTCTGGGCTGAGCAAACCAAGTGACCTCAGCTGCTCCTTGTACGTCTTGCCCTCTAGGCCCTTCACCATCTTCATAGCCCTCCTTTGGACACTCTCTAATAGCTTATGTCCTTCTTNGAACCCCCATATCCCTTTCCACAGGGCTGCTCTCCAGTATCTTGTCCCCCAGCTTGTATGTATATCCAGGGTTGCCCCATCCCAGGTGCAGAGTCCAGCACTTGCTATTGTTAAACTTCATATGGTTGATGATTGCCCAGCCCTCTAATTTGTCAAGATGTCTCTGCAAGTCCTCTCTACCCTCAAGGGAGTCAACAGCTCCTCCCAATTTAGTGCTGTTGGCAAGCTTAGTATACCTTCAAGTCCTGCATCCAAGTCATGTATGAAACCATTAAAGAGAACTGGCCCTAAAATGGAGCCCTATGGAACCCCACCAGTGATGGCAGTGTCAGCCCCACGTAGATGTCTTGCATACTTAAGAGCATCTAAAATGGCTCTTGATGCCTATATTCAGGCAGCTGAATCCCCTCTGAATGACTACTCCAGGAAGCACTTGGGCGGAGCTGTGGAGCATGGTCCTGCTTTCTGCTCTGTAATAGTGAGTCCTATTGACACATGGCTGTTCTACATCGCTGTTGACACTGTAAATGAAGTAAGAGCAGACTGTCACAGGCTATTGCACATTCATCTCTGCCACACAGTGGGCAGAGGTAGCAGCAGTAACCTCTCCTAACTGAGGTTTGAAAGGGAATAACTCCTATTGCCACATTAGGAGTGGGTGTTCTTAATCTCTGCTTGCACCTCAGATTACAACTTTTGATTGAGTCAAAGGGCAACATCATTTGTTTTACTAAATTAGGTTTCAAAAAGATCCCAAAAATGAATGTTCCAGATCATATGGAAATGAACATAGTATTGTCAATCATTAAAATCTTGTCTGCACAGTTAAAAAGGAAAAAAAAATATCCGTTTTAACTAGCTGTGTACAAATGAGTGGCTACTTAGGATAGTGGTTAACATTACCATAAACCCTTGATAGTTCTTGGACTTGAGTGTGAATACTGAAACACATACATGCTATATTTACATGTTCTCATTCTATCTTCTTCTCTTTCCTTCTTTTTCTTTTCCTAACAAGATAGTAAATTCAGTTCTTTGAGAACTGTTCTACTTCATTTTTTCCAGAATTGTTCATGTTCCTGTCTGTGAATAATAATTGCTTTTTAAAGCAGCTGTGTGTAGTGGAGGGCAATGTTTTGTGTTTGGAGAATCCTAAGTTTTCTAATTATTAGAGAGAAGGATCTTGTCTTTTTTTTTTGTATGCACATAAAGCAGCCAGCACACTGATACTCTTTTTTATAGAGGGTCATATGTCATTCTAGCATCTGGATGCCTGCTGGCACTGTGGTAAGCAGTGTGATTAGGATTTTGTGGACTCTGAATTCCTCTAGACCAAAAACAGAGCTAGAGATTGCATTTCCATTGTTTTTCCAGCTACACTAGGGAGCTGTGAGCACACTTTGTATTTGATACTTCCACCTGACCTTGGAAACATCAATTATAAAACCTTCTTTAGATTGGCTTACAGTACAGTGTGTTTCTTTAGAGCTCAGACAATCCCAGTTTTGCAAATGATTTGGACATCCTCTGAGTTTTTAATGCAACCTAACAAAATAACGGTATCTTTGGGTATTTTAAGGGCTCCTACTTCCAGCTAGATGAGTAAATCTAGTAATAACTATGTGCTTAGAATTTGCTGGTGATCCAAAATTTGCAGGTTTACATACAGAAGTACATTTTTGCTGAGGAAGCAATGTATTATGAGCTCTGAGAGCTGCCAGCTAGTCTCTGCAGCTTTCATTTGTATGGCTGAAAGATGAATTTCTCCCTGTAAATTGTGAGCAGCTCCATGGGAATCTGTTTAATATGTGTAAAGTAGGGTGTGCATAGCAATAGCAAATGCCATGATACCACAGAGCAAACACTTTGGAGCAGGCAAACAATGTTTTTCACACTGCTTTATTTGTTTCAACTAACTCTTGTGCAGAATCAAAAATCATATCCAAGAATAACTTTGAATTCTTGAAAACCCCTGCACTGCATTAAACTGCAGCAGTGGGATGATGAATCAGCACGAGAGCAAAGGAAATATGGCCCTTGGCAATATGCTTTGCAGTGATTTGTGCAAGGTAGGCCTTGGAGACTTGTCATGCTTTATTGACTATTTGGGGAGAAGAAAGAGGTTCTGCAATGGTTGCTTGCACCAATAAGTTGTCACAGTGATGCTCTTATCAGGGCACGTTGCCAGAGCAGGAAGGCACTTCAGAGACTTCTGCCTAACAAGTTGCCATGTTTGGGTAGCGAATTACCCGCTTTTACTGAGCCTCCCTGTGAAAAAGCTTCAATGAAGCAGCTCTCGTGCTTTGACTGCAGTTCATTGGCTGGCCAGCTGCATCACGATGGACCTGCTGCTGGGCCTCCAGCTGCCTCTCCTGTGACAGCTGTAGGGCAGAACTGCCGAGGCCGGAGCGTGCCCCTTCCCAGAGATGCTCCACTGCCCCGTGTCTCTTTGGTATCAAACGCTGAGACATCTTTGCAATATTCCTTTTCCAGTCAAGCTTTGGGCAGTAATGACTCTGGAAAGGTTTCAGTAGCTGAGGTTGCACAAAAGCCTACCCTTTCAATGACTACCGTGTTGCCTGTTGTCACTTGTGGATTCCACACCTTCTTTATTTTTACATTATTGCTTCTCCTGTTTTCTCAAGGAATTTGATGGGCATGCGCTGTGCTGGCAGAATCAGTTTTATGTATGTGATGCATCTTCTATGATACCCTAGTTCTTCAAACAGATCCTGGTAAACTTTTAGCAGTTTTGCTTCAGGTGTTCGTGCACTGAGAGCAGCCTTAGATAGATGCTTTTCAAGACTCTTACTTTCTTATTCCATTTACCTTCAGGACGTGATTGCCTTCTGGCATGCTGTTCAGTCTTTGACCAGCAGAAGAAGAAAAGGGAAGACATTATAACATCCAGGCTTTTTACTCTTTCGGCCCATATATTATTCTCTGTGACTAAGTGAAGCAGAACTCTCTTAGTTCTCAGGCACAGCATTTCCTCTATATGACAGCTCTTTCAGTAACCTGGATCACCTTAATTTTTCACCATTCTCTGAACATAAACTATGAAAGTTGTCTCTTTTCTTCCTCCCTGCCTTGTGAATCCCAATTATTAATTGTGGGAGGGTTATGATCAAGGTGTACAGAATACAAGATGTTACATTTTAAAGGTTTTACTGACACTCATTTGTCATGACCTACATAAGTCACTGATTGCGTCATGCTTTAGAAAATTAGAAGGAATTAATTCATAAATGAAATGAATGGAAAAAAATGACCATGAATTTTAATAGAAGTGTAATATTAAAAGGAATGGAACTCATTAAGCTTTGAAATATGAGGCAGCCTCTTCATCCACTAGACTCAACAGCTATGATTATAACTGATGGGGATTCAGGGGTATTAAATTGGCTGCATGAGGGCTTTCTAATTGGCCCATGAATAGTGTTAAGAGTAAGGGGAAAGGAAAGAGATGGTTGCAGGGGAATAGCAAAGAAAATCAGGAGTGAGAGCAAAAAACTATTGAGCTTATACCATGCCTATTCTCCAGTTCATGGTGAGTTACAGTCTTCATCAGCTTACAATCTGGGGGTTTGGTTTCACTATTAACAAAGCTAGAAGAGGTTCTCTCATCTCTTGCATCCTCGCTTGTGTGCAATCCCCAGTTAGAAGGATTCTTCTGCGCTGAGCATGCTCCTTCTCTCTCCTGCCTGATAAGCAGCAGCGTCTGTGCAACCTGATGCTTCCCTCTGACTACAAAGGCTTCACACCACTGAGACTGAATACAGAAGCAGCACCTTTCTCAGTTTCACTTGTTTCAGACTGAACCACAGCTCTGACCCTTGTCTCTCATGATTTCTCTCTCTGTTTTTTTTTTTTTTTTCCTGCCAGTCAATAATAAGGTGTCCTATAAATTTCAGGTGATAACTTTTCAAAAATGTTCTCCTGGGTAAAAAGCATTCCTCTGCAACTTACACATGCAGCTAAAATGTATGTGTATGTGCTGTCTGTCTGCCTGTCTGTCTAGTTACTAATAATTATCTAGGTGTTTGGAAAATTAAAGCTCATCTACTTTGACCAAATTCTTCAACTTGATATCTAAAGTTCATTTCTTTTTTGCTTGTGCTTTTCTTGTATGTCTGAGTGGTGCTTAGTTCTGGTTCACTTAATCTGCATTTATAAACTTTACTTTCCACTTGAACTTTTACCTGTCATGGACTGAGAGGCGAGTTACATTGCCAGCCCTCAGCTAATTACCAGTGCCATTATTTTTTTATTTGTGGTGCCTGAGCAAGCAGGAGAACAGCAGGTTAAGTCACTTTTGCAAAGAGATCACGACTTAATTAGTGCTTATGAGTAAAAAAGAAAAAAAAAAAGGCATAATTAAGGGTATGGTAGTAACAGCATTATATGTTTGCCTAAATGCTCAGGAACCTGCTCAAAATAGAAGGCCAATAAAAGAAGGAAGGATTAAAAAGGGTGTGTATAAAACCTTGAATGCAACTGGGAATCTGTGTGAGAGACTCTTCACACAGAGGAATTAGAGTTAGAGGAGCTTGTTCGAGCAGGGTAGAAAATCTTGGCTCTGTTTTTGCAAAATCGGTGAACACAAATGCTCTGGTTTTGGAGGGTTTGCTGCGTGGCTAGTTTAATTTTGGTTGTGAAAGCAAAAATAAAAAGCACCAGACATTCAGGATTGTCCCTGTCCATTACAATTAGAAAGGCACAAAATTGTCAAGATTTTGCTTGTAATCTCTGCTGTTTCTCACTAGGGAAGCTGCTTTTCCCTTTACATTTGGCTATGCTTCTCCTTCCTACAGCAATTTATAGTTATACTAATTTACACTATTGTTAGCGACTTGCCTCAAAAAGCGACAAATTGCAAACTCAAGAACTGACTGGATCACTGCATAGGATTTGCCCCCCAGCTTTCTGGATGGGTTGTCTGTTTTGTTCTGCATTGGATGTGCTTTTATAACCTCATGGTGCTACAGCACTTGCAGCTAGCTAAAGAGAGAGCTTTTTGGGATACATGTCCTTCCCTGAAAACTATCTTGAGGAGCTTAACATACATGCAGTTTGTTATCTAGGTGAAATCTTTCTGAATGAAGTGGCAGTTAAAGGATTTTTAAAGCAATTCTGGGGAAAAATCGATGTACACAGTAGCAGGGATATTCCACAAAAGGTTCTCTAGCTTTTAAAATTTAGGGTGAAAACTTGTGCCCTTAAAATCAGTGTGCTGATTTCAGTGGGAGCAAGGGCATTGTGGCATCCCATCAGGACACTTGATTACTGTTTCCAGAGTCTTTCAGAGACCCAGGGGAATTGCCTGCCCTGCTGAGCTTACAATGTTTTGATATGCTCAATTGCTACCACATGCATAAAAAAAAAAAAAAAGAGCAGAGGAGATTTTCTCCAGCTTTTCTCCTGATGGTATTTTCCAACTGTCTGAGCTTGGACTCAAAGCCTTTTGCTTTTGGAAGCAGATACATATTTAACTTTTGCTCTTCTGTTTGCAAGTGTGTGGCAGTGTTAATGCATGTCCAGTAGAAATCAAGAAAACAACAGCAGGGCAATGGGTTCTTCTGACCAGGCTTGATGCACTGCCATCTACCTTGGGGCTGCAGTACAGGTCCTACAGTAGCTGTCGAGACTCCTCTCCTTTTCACTCCCTGCGTGTAGCACTGTGTTTGCTGGGTGAGAGCCCCCAGCTGTCCACCATCACCCTGTCACCAGATCCCACCAGTGCTTGGAGCTGCCGAGATGGAGCCATGGGCTCCACGCCCTGAAACATCTTACAAGGATCACCCAAAGCCACAAAACATTGAAGACCCTGGTGTACAAAAGGAGAAAGAAACCTAACAAAACTGTAGACCTCCTTTTCCTCTAAAGAGGCTGCTCTGGCTTACCCTCCACCTCTGGCTGTGTCCTGCTCCTTCCCACACTGTGTACTGGTCTTCCAGGTTTGCCAGCTTGCTCGCTTGTTGGGGCAATCTGTCTCTTTGTGCGGTGTGCATCTGCTTGCTGCCCCTACAGGCTGCTCATTGGGAAAATAAGATGTCCTGCATGGACAGAATCCAGCCACTCTTAAGCCTGGGTGCCTTTGGCTCACTTCTTTGTGCCACTGTTTTATCCTTCCTTCTCAGTTTTTTACAAACCTCTGTACAGCCCCTGTGATACAAGAATGAGTAATCGGACTGGCAGCAACACACCGTTGGACAGTGAAGCTGCATGTCCGGTGCAGTAAAAAAAATAATACTGGCATCACCTCAGTCTGTGGCAACAACTAGATGGCAATTTCTTTTCAGCATGGATACACTACAGTGACAGAGTTTTTTCTTTCTTTCTCTGTGTGTGTGTGCAGAGCATCTCAAAATGCAGATGATGGTAAACGTGATTTTTTTTTTTTACTGAGTGACAGATCCGTCCAATGATACAACCCCAGAGGTTGTACCTTTATTTATTTTTTAATTATAATAAATTATAATAATAATTAAAAAATAGTTTTCTATTTATTTTACAGTAGAGAATGGCCTCTCCACTGCCATTCAAATATAAAAGTGCCAAGATCATATTTTTGTACCCCACAGTTCCCTGTAGCATGCATAGGTTAGGTCATTTACCTAGCTCCCCTCCTGGGAGCAGCACACTTTGGTATCTTGGTGTTCTGCCCTACCACTGCTATGAAGAAGGGATTACTGTTTTGAGTAAAACGGCATTTTAATGCATCCAGATGGCAGCTAGTGAGCATGAGGAATTTTTCTGTGGGATGGGAGTATCCAGTAACCCATGGGGCCTCTGAAAGCATGTGGAAGGGAAAGATTTTAAAACAATTTTTTTTGTTGTTGTTAGTGGTGTTTGTTTGTTTGTTTGTTTGTTTTTGGTGGAAAGGGGAGAGGAGAGGTAAAATCGCATGTGTGTCTTTTCAAATATTTGCAAATACTTTCTGAATCTGTGGAAGCAATTAGGTAGCACGTTCCTTCACAGAGCCTGTGACCCTTCAGCAGGGGCCAGTGTGAGCTCAGGGCAACCCTAACCAGCTGAGGCTTGCAGTGGCTGCACTCAGTGCAGGCATTTCATGTGGATCTAAATGGGCCTAAGGGTTTGATTACATTTGCTTTTCTCACAGAAACATTGGCACCAATCGCTTCCCTTGGTGGGCAAAGCAGACGTAGACTAGCCATCCACAGAATAAGCCATAGCTCAGTGTAGGACCTGGCGTGGAGGGTAGATGATCTTCTTAAAGGGCATGGTCCAGAATCGGTGGGTGCTGAGTGTGATCTTACACTTGTACATATTTTAATGTATGAGGATGAAGAATTTTTCTTGCTATGTGTGGGAAACACAGTAGAGAGCTGTCTAACATGAGTGCAGAAAAGTGCATTTCCTCATCGTTTGTTTCTTTAAATGAGCAGCAGGGTGCTCTTGCACCTTCTCGCTGGCGTTCAGTAGAAGTGAAATATTAAAACTCAAGAGCAAAGGAGAAGTACCAGCATCCCAGAGTCACAGTATGCATGGTAGAGAGCCCTGTGAGGAACATTTGCTGGTGGGCATGCAGGTAATGAGATGGGAGACACTGCTGTGCCTTCCAGAGGAGCAGGGATCTGCTGAGCATCAGGGGCAGGCTGCCAGGCCAGCTGTGCTCCTTTGCTCTCGGGCTGCAGGTGAAGAGCTGGAGCTTAGCGGCTTTGAGGGACCAGGTAGGTCAGCTAGCTGTCGTTTCTTGCACAGGGGCTTGTGCTGAGGGTGTGTTCATGACCAGAGCAGCAGGGGTTCATGGGGCACAGAGAGATGTTTTGGTGTATGGTTAATCAGTTGTCGTGAGGACTGACTGATTGTCTATCAAACCTTCTATTGATGGACTTACAACATCTATTGCTCATCTGTAAAATGGTTATAACAGTTATAAATCACTCAGGAAACCTTATAATTCATTTATGAGCGCATTCTTTAGAGTAAAGTGGGATTGATCCTCCCCTTCATACCCTGTATTTTTAAATTACACATATGATAACTGTACCTCACAAGAGCATGTCCACCACAGTGGGCAATTGAATAGAAATGATTCCACATGTTTCATAGTGGCTTCTTTTTTTCCTCTCCAAGTTTTGGTCCTTGTCTTTGTGGTAGTTATCACCCCGCCATTAAAGATGCTCTACAAGGTCTGTTCCAAACCCCTGTATAGCTATTGGAGCTGACTGGAACACAGTCATTTGCTCGGTCTGTGGGAAGCTGGTGGGATTCTCAGTGGCTTATGAGGAATAATGTAAGCTCTTGGCCAACATTGCTTTGCTTTGATTATGGCTGTGACCAGCCTGGTGTAGCCTGGTACTACTTTAGAGCATTTCTGAGGTTGTGCTCGCTTATGTCTATCTGTGGTGCTGAGGAATGGATCAAGGGACTGTGGAAACTTGGGAGTGATACATGTTCCCAAACCCTCCTTTTCCCAGTAAAACCTTCTCTGAATGAGTGAGGTCTATGGCAGCTTTGGGCCATCCAGTGATTTCCCTGCTTTTGGAGAGACTCTGCAGAGGACTTGCAGACACTTTTGCCTGACATGGAAGGTGCCGGGCTAGGCTGATGGTATAATTCTGGCTATGTGTATGGCACAATTTAATGCTTCATTCATGCACTGAGACTTCTAATCTCTGAGAGAGATATCACCTGCTGAACACCACAGGGTTACAGAACAAACACAGGAGAAGGATCGCCCTGAATCATCTATCGGCAGCCATCTCAGGAAATGCTGCTTTTCTGCTCTCTGTGTTTAGTACCAGCTATGCATGGCCTTAGCAATTTGGGTGAGGCAGTACAGCCATACGCAGGCTCATGCCTGATCAGAACAGCCACTGAGGAAAACATAATTCACCCAAGGACTGGGCACCACTGAAGTTGTGCTGATGCGCTGCTTTTGTCTGACTCACCACAGATGTTTTGGACATCCCCAAAACACTATATTCCCAGCTTGCACAAGGAGGACATGTTCATCAACCAAGTGCTCTATAAACGTCCCAAGGCATGCATCGCTGAGCCAGAAAAGTGACTCTCTGATTTAAGTAGCAGTGTTAGCAGGACGGGTCTCAGTTCGTTTCTCTGATGGCAGCAGCAGGGCTGCAAGCACCATGGGGCCAAGGTGGCTCTGGTGCTCCACGGTGCCCTATAGCTCCGTGGTGCCCCACGGCTCCCCAGAGCCCAGCCCTACCGCCACTGGGTGCCAGCATGGCTCAGCAGCACCTGCCTGTGAAGCGCCCACATCTCAGGCTGCGCTGCCCTCTGAAGCTCTGCAGGGTGAAATCACCCAGGTTTTCTTATTTATTTTCTGCCCCCTGACTGACCTACAAATGTGTCTTCCAGCTGGACTGCTGCTGCTGGGAAGAGACTGCCAGGGCAGTTTTTTTTTAAATGAAAATCTAAAACACTTCCCTCCCACTGCCTTACTTTTTATATTAGCCTCTTGGAAATTGGAAATTGAAATCTGTTTTCTCCCTCAGGTTTTCTTTTCCTTTTTTTTTTTTTTTTTCTTTTATCCCTTATACTGCTTGAGCATTTGATGGCTGCTTTTTAAAGGTAGCCTATAAGTTCACAAAAACAAACAAGCAAAGAAACAAACCGTACTATATTGGGAGGGGGAGGATGTTAATACATTTTGTGGAAAGGCTTTGCAGACTTCAGATACGGACAGAAAAGCAACGATGCTATAGGCAATATTAGCGTGGACTGCATACCATAAATACCTCTGTGCCGCTCCAGCACAGATGTGGGTTGCCAATAAACAGCTGGCACCAGACGATGTTGTCTATAGACCCTGTGTAATTCTATGCAAGTCTCTATGCTGTGTGATGAATGAGATGCTTACAGCTGCTGGTCTGCCTTGCATCTGATGTGTCTTTTGGGAGGTTATTCCCAGGTCTGCCCTGTGTCCTGCAGACCTCTCTCGCCCACAAAACAATTAAGAGTCCCAGCCAAAATGTGTCTCTTTACGGTATAGGCTACACTATACCCCGGGTCATGTTGTCATGGAGGCTGGACATCAGAATGTCGGTCCAGCAAACGATGCCCGGCTTGCGATGTCCCGCAGCATCTGGAGGTGCCCCTGACCCAGCCCAGGCTTCCTGTCACTGGGCCCCTGAATTCTGCGGTCTGCTGATGAGCCTGAGCTCGTCTTGTTTCTCTTTCTGCGTGCCCTTGCCTCCTGGCAAGGGATTAACTTTAGGTATAAGACACCAGTAAGTTCAGTTCTTCTGTTATAATAAAAGCCTGACTCCAGGAGTCCTGGTCAGTGTTGCTGGCTTTGGGGATTTCCTCACAAAATTCAAGCACTTTGAGTGTTTTCATTTAAAGAAACAAAACAAACAAAAAAAGCCTCCTATGAAAGAAGCTCAGCTTTTCAATTGTTTAGAGAAGTAAGATTTTCATGACTGGGAACTGTGGGACATGAGCCCCAAAGTTGCTATCGTTAGTTTAGGCAAATTGTTAAAAAAAAAAAAAAAAAAAAAGGCGTTCTTTGCTTGAAAGAAAAACAACTTACAATGAAGCAAAGAAAATTTAATAATTGATATAACTTCTCTCTGTTATAACACCAACCACAAGAAGTATAGCAGAATTAACTGTCCTTCACTTGTCTCCCTACAATTTCAGCATGATCTACCCTTCACTTCATTACTTGGTATTAATGATACTAAAAATATAAACGGATGATTTTTTGTTGTTGTTGTGCAACTTTTTAGCTTCATTATTGACGAACTACCCAGAGAAGGGCTTCTGAAAATACTCAGATTAGCAAGCACAGATACAAGGATCGGGGGCCATTCTTCCCTTGGCCTGTGGCTTTGTGTGACTTCCTCACCTGTGCCACAAATCGTAGCACAAAGTGGCTGCTCAGTGGCATGTGGTGGCCCAAATCTGCCCTGAGACACCGTGTCCTCCCTGCCCAGGGGAGCCATGCTGCCCCTTGGCAGGAGCCCACTCGCACATCTCCGTTGTGGGCCCTTGTGCCCGGGCTGTCCCCTCCCCACGCGTCAGCCATTGCGCGGCCCTGCCTGCCAGCGCGCAGCCTCGGGCCTGCACCCGGTGGCAGCCTCCGCGCGGTCTCAGTTCGCGCTCGGATGCATTTCAACCCCTTCTGATGCCGGTGCTTCTAGAAGGTGCCCACCCACTTCAGCACCAGTCTCGTCAATTAATTGCCCTTTGCCAGGGCTGCCGTGAATGTAGGCTGTTTGTTATTCGATGTGAACTCTGCCTTGCCTGTCCCCTGCACGACATGACCCCCTTATCAGCACTGCCTGAGGCAGCTCAGCACTGAGGGAGATCCTGGGGACAGTTAAAACAAGCAAATGAGACCTGAAGGCAGGAGCTTCCAGCCACGAAAGTCTCCAGTTATAAATTCAGCTTGTCCAAACACCAAAAAAAATGTCACCTGGCTCCGCAAACACTGCTGCAGCGTGTCAGCCCCAGTTGCTTGCTGCGGGGAAAGCAGAGCCTTTTCCATTTTCAGAGTGATGCCGCTGGAGCTGCTCTAGGGTTGGGGTGAACTTTGTTAGCTCTGCGGACCACTAGGGAAGTCAAACGGGATGAGGGGAGGCAGGAAGCCACTATGTGCAGTGGTACAATTGCCAGGCAAGAAGTTACAGCATTAGAGTCTGGCTATACCGTGTCTTCTGATCCCTTTGCTCATCTTCAGCAAAGGGAGATGCTCCAACTTTTATAATGTATTGATTAGCAAGGAAAATAATGTGTGTGGTGATGGTGTCTGCAGATTCTCTCCGTGAAACTTTCCAGCCAAAACTAGGTCAGGTTTAAAAGCCTAACGTGGGCACTGAAGCACAAAGGCAGTGAGAGAGATGACTTGTTCCCACTAATGATATTTTAAACAAAAGGATAAGGCCGGCATTCTGTTTGTTTAATGGCTGCAAGCTGATCGGGTATTTCACCACAGCTGTGTTTTGCTTTTAGATGCTATCACAGTGTTTACTTGCAGAGACAGGACAATGAGTTGCAGGCAGAGCCTGGCAGGGAGAACGTTACAGCAAAAGTAGCTAAATAGTGTAATTTTTCTTTTTATAATTCTGATACATTGCGGTGGCTATTATCCACACACAGAATGAGAGCTGCTCCCCTGGCCTTGTGGGCAGAGTAGCTAAGGTGGAGTAGACCATTATCTCTGTTTTGTAGACAGGGATCCAACAATAACGGAATAAACGACTTGCTCCGGGTCTAAAGAAAGTCTTTACCGCAGCTGTGTACCAGGCCAGTGCCATGTGCTTGCATCCTGCCTTAACTACAAACCATCTTTTATTGAAAAGAGAGGCTGGCCAACTTGTTTTTGCCACACGGCAGTTTCAGCAGCAGGCGTGGTGGCAATTGGTGCCAACAGCAGGTACATCCACAGACAGCAGCAGACCTCCCCTCCTCTCTGGACTGCACACCCTTGTGAAGCAGCACGTGCAGCACTACAGGTACCCAACCCAGTAATTTAGGATCCTCTCAGATTTTACTCTTCACTACTGTCCCTTGCACTGGTGTCTTGGTGAAACCAGTCTTCATCCCTGCAGGAGACAGGCAGCGAGAAGCCAGGGTGCCCTTAGCAGGCCCTTGGGCACCTCTGACCGATGTGGACACCTCCTCTGCGGCCAGCAGTTGATGGCCTGGGGAGAGAAATGCTCCTCCAGGGTCCAACTCTTCCTCTCCTGAGACAGGTGTCTAAGGTAGGATGGTTTTCTTGCTAGGGGAACCTCCTCTCTTTCTCTTGTCTGTAGAAAGAGACTAAACATTTAATTTTTAGATGCTGTTCTACAGTTTTCTGGAAAAGCGGAATCTGCTGTATTATCAGTCTCAAACCCTGCTGGGCTGCACCGAGGCACTCAGGTTATTTTCTTTAGCAATAATATCAGCATGTAATACTCTCCAAGGGCTACTGATAACAGAGTCACCATACACATCAACGATGCTGTGCTACTTCAGTAATTCATATTTACTGTGTGCTTTGATGTTTTTGAAGGAAAGATCTGACAAAGAGGCAAAATGTTGTGACTACAGCTCCTGAAGTGAGACAAAAGGGAATGGATTAGGATCTGGCTTGCCACAGCATTTTGCTCAAGTCTGTTCAAGGTAGGCTTTAAGGGAGCCTGCATCACTACAATCTCCGAATGCCTTCCAGTAAGAGATGCTACCAACATCTGCTACTGAGTCATCCTTCTTTTCAACCTTTCCCAGAGCTAGAAGGATATGTGTTTTTTGCAAAGAAATATACAGCTTTATATCCTATCTAGCATGTGCCAGAGGCCCTAAGAATGCTTAGCAGTCTGCTTAAATAAATACTAAAACTCTTCACATTGTTATGCTACTTTACAGTGGGTAGCAAAGATGGTTATCCCTGCGGTATGCTGGGTGGGGAGCCAAGGCAGAGAGACTGCGAAAATCCTTCATACAATGAGCATAAACAGCTGAGTCAAAACCAGGCACCAAGTCTCGTGGTGCCTTGGTGTTGCATGCTAGTGACGAGCTGGGAAAGCACATTTGGCAATATGTGGCTGATCTAGGACCTATGGCTGCTCACCAAGGTGTTGGTGGGAGATGCCTTGCTTTCTGAGAGCCCAGATGTACAAAAGCAATACCAGGATCAGTGGGGAGGGTTTCCAGCCCTCCCTTCTCCTTCTCCACCCCAGGTTATTGGGGTGGCCACTGCACTGGTTTATATAGTCTGACTTGATCTGTGGGATGGAGCCAGTTTCCTTGCTGACATTAGTTTCTCTTCCACCAACCTGCAAAGGAAGTCAAGGCTGGCAAGGAACTGAGCCGAGCCCCCATCAGAAAATGCTTGCTTTATTTGGTCTTGTTTTAAGCAAAACCAATAGTTTACCTCGTCCTTGAATATGCTGCTTATTTATAAAACAGATCCATGAGGTGGCTGCCATTTTTCAGGGAAGATGAAGGAGGCTCAGTATCTTATAAATTGGTCAGTTTGGAACTCTCGCTGTGAGTGGTATTTCTAAAATGCTAACATTATCTCTAATTTCTCAAAATTACACTTAATTTATGTTGTGGTTGTTCGCTACACTATCGGTTTAGGAAAACAGTTTACAATTAACTCTGGATGATAAGATTTAATAAGAGCTTTCGCACATTTTTATCCTACTCATCTGTTTTGGCTTGTAAATGCAACACTGACTTTTGATTTCTTTAGTGGTTGGACATCTGGCTGAATAATAGTTGAGAGTTTCAAATATGCAGGAATCATAAAATGAGGTTTGCTTGGATTAGTAGTAGAGTTAATTTTCTGTTGTAGGACTATATTTATCATTTTATCCATAGGCATATTTATTTTATCAGTTTAAAAAATGACTTTGCATCATGTCACTTATGCTGTAGGAATAATTTATGAAGTGATAAGAGAAGATCTGCTGAGTCAGAATATGTTGCCATTTGGTTACCAAGGTTTGGTTACAGGTTACCAAATACAATGATTTTCCTCTGAAATCTTAGGTATTTTTGCAACTTCTCTGTGCTTCCATTTATTTGTCTTTAATAATAATAATAATAATAATAATAATAATAATAATAATAATCTGCCCCTTCCTGAGTCCCAAGATGAGTCTGGGAAGTTTCACCCCTCACACAGAACAGGAACAAAATCTCACCCCGAGTCATGATAGACATTGGCATTATTTATTTATTTATTTATTGTATGTTATGGCAAGCTCTTCTGCCTCTGTTATTAAATATTGTAGCTTGTGTACTTTTCAGGAAAAAAGAAATTATATGGTCAGTCATCATGGGACTGGCCTATAGGTATTAAAAGGCTATTTTGAAAATTCATACTCCCCATGAGGCCCATTCCTTAATGGTGGGCTTAATGACAAATGAGATTTGAAAATGCTGTTCATGATGTCTTCTACATCAGCTCTTAAAAAAATCATGTGATTTTTTTTAAAAGTCACTGTAAAAAGACTTTCTTCCACCTCCTCCACTATATTACTCTAATGTCTCTTGGGAAATAGAGTGTCAGCATCACGCTGCTGCTTCTGCTCAGAGCCAGTGATGCAGTGGTCCAGTGGTCAGATTCTGCCACTTCTGAGGCCAACAGTAAAATATCTTGTCTGTGAGTGGGGGCAGGATCTTTAGAAAGTGTATATAGGAAGCAAAACAGAGAATCTGTCCCTAAATCCTTGGTTTGGCAGTAGGACTCCCCAGCCCTTATTGCTTTCCTTGGATCATAGCTCTGACTCCACCTCAGGTCATTGCTGTCCCTGCTAATTTTTCTCCGTCTGTTTACAGAGAATGCACTGGTACAGACTGTTACTGCATCACAGTCCAAATGAGAGGCAAATCACTGACCTCTATGCGGGAGAACTGATCCCTTAGGTGATGCAGCTGTTTTGAAGCGGTGGCTATCCTGGGGCACTCTGATGGCATGTGCATTGCCCCGAGAGAGACAGGGCACCACAGGGAGAAAGGCAGCTCCTCCTCTTCTGAGTGCTGCCGGTCTCATCAGGCACAACTTAGGACATCTTGGGCAGACCCACTCCATGTTTACACCAGCTGCAAGTGAAGAAAATACGTTAAGGGCTATTTCTTGAGCAGTATGCAGCGAGTTGCCTCACACTCTGGCAGACAGGAGGAGGGAGAGAGCTGCGACATACTTAGCTTACAACAGTATGGATTTCCTCACATGCTGTTCTCACTTGTTGCTCCCCACCTTCTCTTCTCGGGAGCAGCAGCCTCTCCTGGTTTTGGTCTGACTAACAACTACGCTAGCAGAAACCAAAGTGATCAAGTCTGGCAGCGCTTCAGTAATAAGGCCCTGGCAGCAGAAAGACAAAGACAATTGGATCTCCTCAAATTTGAATTTGTCCAGGTCAGAACTTTTCTAGAGTCTGTCAGGCATCATTTGTGCCTCTTCTACACGCCTCATTTCCCTTACGAACAACCAGCACAGGTACAATGTGGTGCATATGCAGGGCAGACCTCTGGGACACATCTGTCCCTCTTGGTTTGATGGTTCCCGCGAGCTGTGTTCAGGAAGCAGGCAATGAAGCAGGTTCTAGTTTGCTCTACATGACAGTTGCACCAGGCAAAACCCTGGTGCAGCCTAGTAAATCATATTTCAAGGTGACCAAAATATAACATTTGGGTACCCTGAGGATCTGTGTCCATCCCCGAGGACTGATTTTAATGAATGGTCTAAAAGGGGTTCTGTAGTTAGGCAGCAAATGTGAAGGTGGCATAAAATGATTAAGAGCAATAAAAGCTGGAGAAGAAATGACAATATCAAGAGGGACCTAATAAAGCTGGAATAATGATCAATGCAGCAGTCAATGAAACTCAGTGTTGCAAGAAAATTTATGCCATAAAGAATGATGTTAACTCTTTTTATGCATTCTTGAGTTCTGCATTTTGCTCTGAAAAGATCTGGGCTCTTGACAGACAGCTTAAAGAAAGCTGCTATTCAGAGCCTAGATGTGCTGACCAGTGTAGTATGAGAGATGACAGGTCACGCAACCTTCCTAGGCAAGACAGAGATGGATGGTGAAAAGGGAAAAGGAAAACATCAGAGCCTGTACTGCTTGCCCATGGTTGCTCATAAAAACAAATGTAGAGTAGAGGGCTTCTGAATGTCATGCCTAGGGCCAGACTCTGAGCCGCATGGATAAATCCTCGGAGGCTAGGCCATTAACCGAGAGGGCAGCACCTCCAGAGGGCCATTGCATCATATGGATGGCCATGGGTAGGGGGAATGAATCACTCTTTGTCTAGCTCTTAGTTAGAGACCTCAGATGGGTTGCTTAGGCCACATGCTCAATTTTTAGGGGTCTGGAATTAGTAAAATTACTTATGTTCTATGTTATTTTTTCCTCTGAACCATTTATTTTCAGCCACTGAGACTAGGGGTTGTTTCTGGATGGTAATTTGTATTGGTTTTGTTTGTTTGTTTGTTTTTTCCCTGAGAACTGGTAGCTGTGGAGAAAAAATGTCATCAAAGGAACAAAATGAAGTGAGTATGATAAAAGCTCTATGCACTCAGACCTGCTTTGGAGCACAGGGGAACTGCAGACACTGGTGAGGGGATATGAGATCTTGTCCTGGCCCTCTGACATTTCTGCCCTTATGGCAAGTGTGTGTCCCATGTAGGACTGTAGCTATCACTTGGAGGTATCTCCTGGTGTGGCAAAGTCCAGCCCCTCCACTGCAGCAGGCTGAGCTCCCTGGTTGTAAACCACCACAACCAGGCTTCATGTAGCTCTGCAAATGTCCGAGCGCACTGCCAGGCCTGGCCTTGAGGAGCCCCAGGGCAGGAGACTGAGGACCTGTGTGATCAGCATATTTGCTTCATTGCCAGCATGTGGCACTACACATCTCCTTCGGGCTCAGAATCTTCTCCCTTCTACTTTGGGCCAGGCCTGTTGATCCCTGATGTGTCCACAAATGGATCTTTTTTATGTCTCATCTGTAAATAGAGAGAGTTCTTCAGTTTTCTTTGTGGGAAGGTGATAGATGCAAGTGTTGATTGTTTGCACAGAAATTTCACAGACTGCAAAAACACTGTCACCTGTTCCATAAAATGAGAAAAAATCCAGGCTGCCAAGCATCTACTAAACACCAGCTGGTACGTGTCACAGCATCAAGCTTTCCAAGTGTTGTCTGGGCTCACAAGTTTAGGCAAAACAAGGGGGTAATCAGAGAAGCTAACTGTGGCATGCAGCTTAGAAAAGTGGGTTCAGAGCCCGCTCTCCCCAGAGGGTCCCTGACAGTGTGAGTGCAAGCACCTGACAGAAGTGCCACTGGTCCTTCCCTGCTGTGTGACACACAACCTGGGAAGTTGGTCCCAGCCGTTCTACAGCCCCTGTAGCAGAGGCCACTGCTGGGGGCTTCTATGGAGTAAAAACAGACCTTGGAACACCTTTTCCTAGGAAAAGCCTCACTAAATGCAGTAGGCATCTTCAAGTTGAAGGCAACATGATTCTGGACTGCATTTCTACTCCCCTTTCTCCTACTCTACCTACAATGGGAGAAGTAAAACAATCTGGTCTCAGGATGTGAAGAATCATCCAGAGGCATTTTGTTACTGTAGATTGTGGCTAAAGCGAGAGATGGTAATGGTCTGAAAATACTGAACTGTAGCTCTACAGAGGAACAGAGTCATCTAAGTGAATTGTGGGCTTGTATGGCAGCAAGGGATGCTTTGCTTATGCTCTTGAACTTAAGGCTTTCAACACCGAACATATTGATGTAGCGGAAGTTTGCCTAGAAGGTTACAGAGCCGTAGCAGTTGGAGCTTTTAAGAATAAACAGGCATCTCCTTAAAATATATAAATTTGATGATTAATTCAGACAGGGAAGATGTGCTCTCTAACTCTGTCTTTTTTCCTGCCCTATATTCTGTGATTCCTGTTGAATCAGGGGGTTAGCGAGCTCTCAGAAGTTTCTCAACACCAATGTTGCATGTTGTACACCACTTCCTTGATCATGGTGGTAACAGATCTTTGTCTAGCGTTATAAAATCAGCACAATGTGGGAGGGTAAGTGCTACAGCATGAGTAAAAGAATCATTATCAGATGTATTTCAGTGCTCTTTCCCCAAAGGTGTAAAGCTCCAGGTCAAGTGATAAGCAGAACCCACAGCAAGTTACATTTACAAAAGCACAGATTTTCATCACGGTAGATCGAGAAGTCTTTTTTTTTTTTTTTTTTCTGGCTGGCTCCTAGTTCTCCAGGGCACATGACTTTGTATAAGCCTCTGTAGAAACAATGCGTCTGTCTTAAATTGGTGCAGCCTAAGATTAGGCAAAGTGGAGGCAGCAGTGTTTTATGCATTCTGCAACAGAAACTGAGCACAATATGCCTGTGGTAACTGTGTGGTTATGTCTGCACATGTATTTCCTGGGTAATTTGAGATGGAGAGAGTCCTTAGCTAGAAAGAAACCTGCAAATGCCATTGCTGACTGTTCTGCTTCCAGAAGTCTTTTGCCACCTTTCATGAAATTGTGTTAGTGTAATTTCCCTATTCCTCCCATTTACACGGGCAAACAAGATAAAGATCCAGGCTCAAAACTTTGGTTGCAGAGTAAAATTGACCATGAATGAATATTGCACATTACAGTCCATCATGATTCTGAAGGCATGAGCTTTTGTCAGAGCTACGTAACTGGTTTCCAAGCTTCTCAATGCCCCAGCTGTAATGTTCCAAAAAAAAAATCAGCCAAGACTTTCTTTTGACTGAAATGGGTCAAAAATGTAACTAGTCTGATGGGCTGCACATGGGCTGATTCACTGCTAAGGGCAGTGTCCAAGTGAACATCAATAAAAGAAGCAGACAATCTGCTCAAACCTGCAAACCGAAGGCTTGTCTCCTTGACACAATGCTGATGAATCATTTCTTCTTGATGCCTGAGGCATACGACAAGCCACAGATAAGCACTAACTGCTGTGTGCAAAGTAGTCAATAAATTGTCATCAGACTTTCCCTTCTGTTTAACTTTTATTAAAAGAGGTGCTAAGGTCCTGTACTGTATGCAGTACATCATATTTATTACCAAAATTAACAAATATACAAAACTTATACATGTAATTTTCTTACATCCATTTATTGGTCTATAATACTGCATTTGTTCAAGTAGGTTATCTACAGTATGTAAACATCCCTTGGATTGACCTCACACAGATTAGGAAAGCCCATCTAACCCATGTAGTTACCAAATATAGCTTTTTCATTTTCATTTTTTTTTTTTAATTTATTTGGCTTTCATTGGTAGAATCTAATCTTCACATTTGGCACGTGGAAGAGACATCTACAGTGCAAAAGAGGCAGATTTTCTGGTTTTGTTCTGAGCAGTTTAGCAGTGTCATGGTTTTAAAGAGTCAAGAGGAGAATAAATTTACACAAACTTGATAGGAGATGGATTAGTATTAACGTCAATGACTCATAGATCAGCCATTAAACTAGAGCAGAAATTCAAAGCCTCTTCCCCAGCCCTCTCAGCCAGGTGGAAAAAAATCTCAGCCTTGTTTCTAAAGGTTTAAAAAAGGACTCTGTTAGCAACAGAGAGAGGAGGTTTAGTTTACAAAGAGCCCTCTGAGATACCAGTTTCAATTTTCTGCTCTGTGGTTTTTTTTTTCTCGTTAGCAAGCATTTCTTTCTTTCTTTCTTTTCTTTCTCTCTTTCTTTTTTAGTTTTCTTTCTTTTTTTTTCTCTCTCCTTTTTAATGGTGGGAAAATAACCAGTGGGGTTATTTTCTCTTCTTTGTTGACAATTTCTCAGTGAGTTGGGGATGACAATTGGAGTTTACAGGTCTTTGAACCCATTTGTATAGAGCTCAGTAAGCTGCCATGTATAAGAGAGAGAAAGAGGGAGGGAGAGAGAAGGAGAGTAATGTCATTATATTCCAGGAGTGGAGCTTTCCAATTTTTCTGTAAAAAAACAGGAGAAACTTTCTTCCTTCTGCTTCTCATTGTTTCAAAACGTGACTTAATTTAACTGAGTAAAGCTGATCCAGAGAGACCTTCATTCACACCCTTCTTCCCATTCTCATTCAAGCACCGTATTGCTATTTTAGGAGGCCTCACCCATGTCCATGGAAGCATCTGATGAGAATGGACCTAATCGGACACCGTTTCACACAGAAACCCCTCTGCAATTCCTTGTCCATTACCACAGAGCCCCGCTGCTGTCCGTGGCACCGTACATCTCGGCCAGCTTTTTGAAGCGCGGCCCCCAGTCCGTCAGGTAGTCGTAGCTCTGGTCTGAGTCTGTCGTCACCGACTGTAGGGAGCTGAGTGACTCTGCCACCGAGCCGTTCCCTTCAAACATGTATGTCTGGAGAGAGTCGAAGGGAGGAGCCCAGAGGTCCATGTCAGCCTCATACAGCTTGGCGAGCACATAGTTATGGACGTTGCTGTCCATGATGCACGTCTGAGGCACGTATCTGGAGAGGCTCTCTATTTCAGGGAGCATGTCCTGCCTGTTTTTTAACACGAGCTGGGCCTCCCGCGGGTTCCACATGGCGGCGATATCGAAGGCCTCCGTGTCCTCCTCCCCACCGCCTTCATCGTCGTACCTGACAATGTTCTCATGGATGTTCTCCTCCTCGTCGATGATGTATGGCTGCTTCCGCTGGCGCCGCATGGAGAGGATGAGGAGCACCAGCACTGTGGGAGGCAACCGAGACATGGGGCCATCAGTAAGAGGGCAGATCTTGCAAGGGTTTTATGTCCCAGGCAGCCCCTCGGATATAAAGAGCTGTGATGTTTGCAGGTAGAGGATGTACATATCTGCCCTGCTAATCTGTCCCTTTTCTGACCTTAATTCTTAACTCTTGGTCACACTTAGGACATGTCTGTCCAGTGGTTGCAGCGTGGTACTTGAGGTACTTTGAAGCTAGCCAGATCAAATATCAGTAAATGTTTATCTGCAGTGGGGCACAGCTCCATGGAGATATTTTTTTCCTGCTTTGTAGCTGCTTTGGGAATGCTTCTGTGGCTGAGGGCTGCATGTGACATAGGTAGGGGAATGATGAGCTCGTGATGGATGGTGCTGAGGCACCATGGTGATATGTTTCCCTACATGGCAAAAGGCTGAGGTAGCTCCTTAGTCTGCTCCAAGGCATTTTTGTGTTTATCTGCAAGGCACTGCCTTGGGCTGGGTTGGCCTACTGTCAGTTGCTCAGCGCTATTGAGATGCAGATGATTCTTAGCATGTGGAGAAGGGGCCATACAGGCACCAGGAGGCCTTTACTGCTGAAAATGTGCCATCACCTGGTGACTGTATCTCCAGAGCTAGAACTCAGCAAAGGTTTTGAATGCTGAAAGTTTGGACTGAGGTATCTAGGCTCCTCTACAGAGCCAGGATTGAGGCATTTCGAAGAATTTTTCATATATATCCTATTCCACTGCTTCTTAAACTGGCTTCTCTGGAATTTCAGGGAGAATGTGTGTGTTGAACTAATGTCTCATGAACCAAGAGATTGAACAAGGGAACTGAAGTTCTTTTGACCAACAGCTAACAAGGGAAACAGAAGGTCTGGATGACGTAAGGATGAAATACATTTGTGGAGAGAGAACACAGGTAAGATGCTTAGCTTTCAGTGCTTCCTTCTGACATACCCATTCCCAGAAAGCAGGGCCATACCAGACAGCCTGGCACACTGGGGATCTGCCAGAAATATTTGCAGGCCATATTTTTACCCCATCCCTACACCCCACAGCCTGAAGCTGTATGTGGCTGACTACGTCATCTGTTCCTTGACTTGGTCCTTTATGCACGTGTGTGTCTATGTATAATGTACATACATACACACACGTATGTGTGCATTTGTATCCTTCACCTTTGGTGAATCAGCAACCCTCTGGCCAGAACAGAAGAGCTTGTCCCCTCCCAAGAAGCAGCCAAAGCTTTACCTAACAGGACGAAGATGCAGGCGAGGATTGCAATGAGTGCCCCTCTGCTCAGGCTGACGGGAAGGACGTAGGCCTCAGCGTTGCAGGACATCACCATGCCGTCATCGTCACAGCTGCACACGTGCACGGTCAGCGTGCCCGTGCTGCTCAGCACGGGGCGGCCGTTGTCGCTGATCAGGATGGGGAGGTAAAAGGTGTTCTGCTCACGCTGTCTGAAGCCAGAGCGCCTTGTCAAAATCCACGCCGTATTGTCTAGGGGTGAAAAACAAATGGAGAGAAGAACTTATATGTAGAAAAAATACATTCAGCAGAAAAGGAAGGTTAAAAAAAATCACCCCTAGGCCCACATCCATTTGTCTTCCCTACTTTTTTATTTTTATTTTTATTGTTTTTAATCAGTTTGTCACTAATAAGCATTTTGCCTCTGCTTCCCTTATTCCAATATCTTCTCAGGCCATAGCTTGAAACCTGCAAGGCATACACACCTTACGAGCTATTTTTACCCTTCCTGACATGAAGTGCCCAGAGCAAACTCACAGCCTTCAGATTTAGCTAGAAGAGCTTTCAAGAGGCAAGACAGAAATGAACAGTTGAAGGCAATGTGTTGACCCTGTTTGTTCTTGCTCAGCAGCTTTCCAGACATTGCTCTTAGGAGCTGCCACCATTTTGGAGACGCTGGTGTATAACCCTTGCGGACATGTTAGGGTTGTCTTTATGTTTTTTGATACATAGCATGGCCATCTGCTTGAGGCAACAAGAAGGCAAAGGAAAAAAGGACTACCTTGCTATTCTAAAGAGCAGTGAGTTGAAAATTTTGCAACTAAACATTTTTCAGTGAAATACATGCAGTTCCATTGGCACTTTCACCATTGAAAAAAGTCAGGCTACTTTGTCATCATTGCCAGAATTATCCTGTTTTGATTGACCATTCTGCTTCATTTAGTGTGGCCACCTGTCTTTAATAAGAACTTGAAACAAAATGAATCAAAATGATGCTGCAGAAACAAAAGAGTAAAAGAGTGACCAAACAGAAAATTGCTTTTAATTTTCATTTCAAAGGAAATTCCTACATCTAGGGCTTTTCCTCCATATTCATCACACTT
Source organism: Anseranas semipalmata (assembly GCA_013399115.1). Classification (NCBI taxonomy): domain Eukaryota; kingdom Metazoa; phylum Chordata; class Aves; order Anseriformes; family Anseranatidae; genus Anseranas; species Anseranas semipalmata. The sequence continues at coordinate 508,595 of VXAA01006405.1, forward strand.
TTTTAAATGTCAAAATTTCCTAGTGGCTTTTGAATTTCTTTCTATACCCTCTCCCTCAAATTCCTCAAGCTGTGCACCAAGTTTCCTAACTAGAAAGAAATTGCATCCAAGAATTTGTCCTTCTCAAGTCTTATCTCAGAAATGAGAATCCTTTGGAGACCAGTGACGATTTTGCCTGTGCTGACTTTCAAGCTTTGTCACCTCAGAGACTTTTGGAAAGTGCAAGGCTGAATGACTGCAATGTGATCTGGGCCACCAAGGTATCTAAACAAAGCTGCAGGAAAGTTGGCCCACACGTTTGCAAATCTTGGGCCAGCAAAGATAGACGGGGAAGAAAGGTACTTTTTCTCTTTTGGCAGATCTACAAGCCCTGACCCTGTGCAGTGATGCTGTGGGATTTTGGGGAGTTGAGTCTCATGGAGTTTCTTTTACTACTGTGTTTGTTTCCTGTTCCCTTGGTTCAAAAGCGGTTGCAGTGTGGCTATTTGCATCTTCAGGTTGTTACTGATGTACATTTAATATGCTTGGAAATGCAGGATGCCAATCAGCTGTTGCTGGCTGGATGGGTGCAATGGAGCTGCTACATGTAAATGGCAAGAAACTTTCTGATCACAAGCAGACTGTGGAAAAAAAAAACCCAAATCCCAAGATGCAATTGTTCAATTTCCTTATTATTTCCCTGTCAATTCACCACTAAAACTTAAATCTGTGGTGATTTTCCTCAGTGTAGAGACTGACTGACTTGCAGGTAAATCAGCTGTATTATCTGCTGTAGTCTGAACATCCGAAATTATTTGATGGCCTTTAGGAGTGCAATCAGCAGTGTTATATACAGCCAGCTATGAAATATATGCAGACTTAAGCTAGACTCTCTAGACTTCCCTGCTAGACTTAAATTATGCTGCAAGTTCCATATTTTGTGCCACAGATCTTATGGCATCAGGCAGTACTGGCACATGTAAGTATTGAGAATCAGGCTCCACATTTCTTCAGATTAGTCTGAATTGTGACATGCTTGTAAAAGGAATCTCAGGATCTTTTATTTCTTACACTTCAATGACATTTCAAGCTTTCGCTCTGAAAGTGTAAAATACTGAAATGTACATGTGTCTGTATGTGAACATGTAATGAAATTGTAGTGTCTCATTAAATCATGTAATCCCAAGAGCAGGGGCTTTGAGAAAAACAGCCAAATAGCACCAGATGCAGGATGAAATCCCCAAAGTTGCTTAAAACTGGTAATGTGTCAGCATTTGCTGATTTCACCACCCTTTAATACTCCGTGCAGCTCTGAATGTGTGCAACTGGCGTGGACAGACGTAGACAGTCACATTTTCACCAAGACCCAGTGGAGATCAGCACCCTGTGGCTGCCACGGCTCCTGGGCAAGGGGTGCGTGCTCCCCTCCTGCAAGCCTCCCTCTCCTCCCTCCTGGGGCACACACAAGTGGTTTCTCACCTGCAGGCTGTTTATGTGCCCTCTAGTAAGGGCTCCCTGGCTATTAAGAACACATCTTTTCATCACTGGGCCTGATTTAGCATGAGAAAAAGCAGCCCAAAGGGCATAAAATGGCAAAGTGTCTGGATTTATACTGTCTCAATGGAAATGTCTGAGTCATCTTAACAGTGTAGTAGTTTGGTTGCATGTCTCTTTCCTGAGTGAAAGACTCAGTCTCTTTAAACTGGCTTATAATAGAAGTCACAAATTCCACTCAGGTGACAGCAAACCTGCATTTTATGTGAAATTGCTTTTTGTGAAGGAAAAAGACTTCATTATTCTGAGCTGGTCGTACTTTGCCTGTAGAAGAAATCACAGGCAGTGAATGTGACTGAAGCTGTGCAAAATCAGTTAGTGAGAGATCTCAAATGTTTTTAAGCATATTTTTTTTTCAGGCTGAAAAACAAGTTTCTGTAATCAAATATTGAAGGAGACACATATATATGCATATGTATTTTATATATATATATATACATATTTTTGCTGTGATGTTTTGACCGTATCACCTAGGTCTTAAATATTCTTGGCTATATAATTCCCTTGGTGACTTTCAGCATAATGTTTCAGCCCTTTTGCTTTGTTTTGCTTTGTACTGGGCAGGCATCCAAATGATCCCTAAGGAGTCACTCTACCTGTTACTCCACAACTGCAATATGTTGGTGCCAAAGCTTGTTGTGTGAGTCATCAAAAGACAATGTGATTTGATGTGCTACTGCAGTGCAAAGGACATGCTGGAATGTGATGCAGCATGGCAGAAACTGGAATACACAATTTTCTTCCAAATTTGATATCTGCTAAGCCCCAGCCGTCAACAAAATAGGGCTTGTGAGGACATGAAAGCCTCATTGTATTAAAAAAAAAATAATAGAAAAAAGCACAATAAGAATGCACAGTATTTTTGCATCACAGCTTCCAGTACAGCATCTTTGTCTTGCAGAGGGCTGGATGGTAGCGCTTAGCCACTGCGCTGAGCAGAGACACTGAAGAGCACAGTGTGGTGGGTTCCCATGCCCCTGGGATCAGCAGGAGCGTGAAAACCATCCTTCTTCTGGGCGTGCAAGCTGTGCTTGTGAGAGCAAGCCTTGGAGCATCTCCTTCCTGCCATTTTCTGCCCCACTGGAAGTGATTTACCTCCGTGGAGAGGTCATGGGTAAGTAATCACTGTGTAGATCCAAACACCAAGATCAGAGCTAAGCTCTTCTCACAGGAAAGGCTTGTTTCGTTTCTCTGTATGAGTCTGTACAATGACAGAGGATGATTAGCCTAAAACTTCTGTTAGTTTTTAAAAACTAATTGCAATAATTATGAATAGTTGTTAATAGTATGAAGAAATATTTCACCAGGAGTGGGAGAAAGAGTACAAGGAAGCAGGTATTGCTGACATGACTGTTTTCAGGAAGGGATCACCTTTTTTTCTGAGGGATTTTCAGCTCAGTGCTTTTGTGCTCTGTCATGCCAAAGTGCAAGGTAGACCTCAGGGAAGGAAGAAATAGCTAACAATTTTCCTAGGACAAATTTAAATGCAATGGGGAGGACTGCCAGAGGCTTCCATTGCCAGTCCTGATGGTGGTATGATACCGATGCCTGCACCCATCAAAATGTCTACTCTCTTCATTAATTCCTGTTACCCAAAAATGGAGGACAGCAGGTAAGGATCAACAGGAGATCAGCTCAGAGTTTAATCTGGAAATGCAGTAAGCTTATTTTGTTGTCTCATTCTTACAGCAAGCCTCTTTTGCCAACTGTTTCTCAGTATAATCTCACCTGGATTAACAAGTGGTACGAAGATGGATTGCTGATGCCCTCAGTCAGTAACCAAAGAGATGGGAGACCCCAGCTCAATTCTCTGCTTCATCGCATATGTCCTATATGTCCTTGAGAAGTCATTCAGGCCCAGATCTTTGCAGATCCTTACATGTCTATTGCCCGCTGATTTTACTGAACTCAAAGGGAACCAGGCATGTAAGTAGATTAATTTCTCCTTGCCCCAGATCCCCGTCTACAAAGTGGAGACAATAGGATTTCTCTGTCTGCCAGAGATATGGGGAGAATGAACAGCCTAAAGTAGTTCTTAAAGACTATAAATGACAAGGGCCAAAGAAATATGTAAAACAGCTCATCAGAATGCAAACTGTGATCTATCTGTTGCTCGGGATAAATCAAGGATTTAATTGTTACCAGGAAGGCTGCATGTCTTGCGGTTTTTCTTACTGCTGTATGGGATGACCAAGTAATCAGCACAATTGCTAATCTGAATAGAGTCTTCCCACAGCCTGGGAAGTATTGCCGTCTCATGGTTAGATGCGCAGGCTGTGGTGAGCAAGGTGGGTTCTATTCCTTATCTTGCCACGCTGTGACATGCAGTATATCTATCCCCCCTGTGACCAAGTCATATAATTTATATAGTACTTAGTGGTCCCTAGATGAAAACAGAAATATAAATTATTGTTACTGAAATGACTATCACGCTCTAAATTGCTGAGGCAGTAAATTAACCCTTAATGTGTATATTTCAAATAGTCGATGGTTTGATACTTCACATTTTTATTTCAGTTTTGTAACCAACAGTACCCTAAACTTCTTGTGATATATATCTCTGGAAAACTGGTAATTTACAGAAAGCGGGAGGCACAGCCATTCAGTCACTGCTGTCACTGTAAATTACAGCAAGTATGGCCTTAGACAGAAAAAGTGCATCTGATGCTGGGAATTTTGTGAGTTTCCTTTTTTAGAACAATGCCTTCAGCATGAAATGAGCCTAGTTTGCCAAATGTTTTAGCAATGTTTGTGTTCTATTTGTTTATTTATTTTGACAATATATGTTCAAAAATGAAAGAGAGAGAGGCAATGAGGGAGTGAGGGCTACAAATGCAAGAAATGTTGTGGGGACACTTCAGGGACCCCACAGAAAAAAATGCATTTGGGATGAAAAATCATTAGTATGCTGTGGAGAAGGCCTCCGGGCTCTGCAAGTAGCATCTTTTAAGATGTGTTCGGTTAGTGAAGGCAGGGGCTTGTTTATTAGCTTGTATGTTGCTCTTTTATATGCCTGCAGAGGCACAAATGGGGGCTTATGGAAATAAGTGTGACAAGTAGGCATGTGTGCTTATGTGGGAGTGGGATCAGCACTCTGCCTGGAAACTGGTCACGGATGCTGCAGGTGCCTTTCTCCTCATTTATAATAGAATTGTTTGCTGATTTGTGGTACCTCGCACACTAAACTCCTGCTGACATCCAGCCCCTTCACACTGACTTTCAGTGCTTTGCACCAGTACACTCAAGGCCATCCCTCTTTCCTGCTAAAGGCTGGTGTGGACCTGACCTCAGCACTGTTGTTTGCCCATGGAGATCCTCTAGCAGCAGCAGTCATGCAAAGGCATGCCCACAGCGGGGTTTTCCTGCAGGTTCCAAAACAACAAAAGCTTCCCCAAAAGAAGCAAATTCCACTGGTGAGGATATGCAAATGCCAGCGTTTTGCCATGAGTCTCCCCGCTGGTATTGCAGTTTCTGCTTAACTCATTTTACATAGATGTTTAGCTGTATTCCAAGTTACCCCCTAAGGCTCTGCATCTCCTCCCTGCTTCCTTGTCTTTCCTAGGCAATCAATGAGGATGTGCAAAGAGGAAGAAAAAACATGCTTGGGAAAAAAGACTGGAACAATACGAGAACCTTCCCTTTCAGCGCCTGGAAGAAAACATGAAGAGTACAAAAAAGAGCAATGTAATTTCCTTCAGATTTGTCTCCTCATTCCAGTTTCTAGCCTACCTTTAAGCATCTCCTTTTGAATGAATGCAATTTCCACTCCGGTAATCTGAGATGCCTGCAGCCTGACCACAAGACCTGAATTTGCACAAAACACTGGCACATTTCCTTGAAAAAGAAAAAGGGGCCTATTGCTAGAGAATATTTATAGAGAAGAAAATATCATATAACCTTCAAGTGTATTAAGTAATATGTCATTTTATCTCTGCCTTTAAGGAGCAGGTGTCACATGGTATTATTTGAAATGGCAGTCTTATCACACACTGTAAGTCACAGCCTCTCAAGTCCAACTCAGACATTGGAAATTAGAGTAGCTAACTGCCCATGTCCACTCTGATTACCTTGATTGTCCCTTAGAGTAAAGTTGGGGTTGTTGGCTGCCTCCGGAGCCAGGCTGTAGTAGAAGTGCTGACCATCCTGTGGGTCATCCCGGTCGATGGCACTCACTGTCTGGATCAGCTACAGAATACGAGAACAAAGCAGAAGCAGGTAAGAAGCAAAATGTACATAATATAAACAAACAAACAAGTTAATATTATATATATCTATATATGTAAATATAAGCAACCTGGAACATTTGAATAAAACTGTCTTGCAGAGGTACAACAGATGAATCAAGAAGAGACTCAAAACCTTTCAGGCTTCATTTTATTTTGCTATGATCATGCAAATCACTTTTAAATGAAGGGGGAGATAGTTTGGTTCAAATAACAGACACTTTTCTCCCATGTGTCCCTATATTCTGTTACACATTTTTCTTTCCTTTTGAGGCCCCAGGGTGCTCAGACAATACATCATGTATTAGGAAGCTTGTAAGAAAGCCCATACTTATTTTCAGCTTCATTTTGCGGGTAAAAAAGGACTTGAGGTCGATTTTTTTTATCACACTCAATTTTAAATCAATTAAGCTCTTCCCAAGAAGTCAGTGGAAAACAAAGAAAGAAAATGCAACTATGCAGATGCTTTCTATGTGCAACAAATAACACCAAGGAAAGAAACTAAGACAATACTAAATCCAGGAAGAGATTCGTCACCTCGATTATGAAGACTTGTTGAAGTAGGTATAACAGCTTGAAGCACAGTGGGCTGTAGCTCTGTCTCAGTAAAAACTCTAACGTCTTTAAAAACAAGGAATAAATCTTCACCTGGATTTTTGCATTCCAAGCTATTTTTGGATTCAGAGGCAAATGACAGACACATAGAGTCTTATTCAGCACATTAGAACTGATTTCAGAACTTTTTGAAATGAGGCAACAGAATTTGGCTTTCTCCAGTGAAGGAAGATGTCCCAATTAATGTGCTTTCAAAACCAGGGCGGGCAATTTATTTCTATTCCCTGTATTATTAAGGGCATCCTTAAGTTAGTAGGACGAAATTACCCTGTATATGGTTGTTAGTAAGACAGTTGTCCCTGCAGTGAATAACTATTTCATTCTGCTTCACAGCAAGCTGGGAGGAGATCCACTGAATGAGCAGTGATATTGCTAGTATAATTTTTTCTTCATAAATCATCAGTTGCGCATCTGTGCGCTAGAACTATGCTTGTCAGCCGTGCATTTGGAGACAGAGGTCCCCACTGTGGACCCTGGGTGATGAAGCACCAGGTTGCATCCTCACAAGCAATCAGCAGCAGAAATTACACCACCATCAGCAAGGGAGAGCTCCTGTCCCTGTGTGACACAGGCAGGCCTTGTTCAAGGGCTTTGATGGGGTTTTGGAAGGGGTAAGAGCAAAGAGGCATCACAGCTTGCTTAGAGGTGCGGGTTTAGTGTGTGCTGAGCTGGAAGTCCTGTGTTATCTATGATTCCCTGTAATCTACAGTTCACAGCAGAACAGATTCAGTTTGTCACCCCTTTGAAGCTGATGTAGTATATTATGTCCAGCTCCCATAAGTCAGGGTGCTTAAGGCTCTTATAAATAGGGTCTTTTAAAAGTAAGCCTTGTCACTCACACACAGGCCAGGCTGACTCCATGGCATTTCTTATAACGCTTGTCCTCTCTTTGTTGCTGCTACAGGACACACCGGCTGTTTGCCTGCTGGCACCTGCCCAAGGGAAGGCTTTATTTCAGCAGTGAAGTGCATTGTGCAGTGAGTTGGGAACCTACTGTGTGAGGAAAAAATGGTGCTCTCTGCGATGCTAAAACCGGTGTAATGTGCTTGGCCTTAGAAAGCAGCACAGGCAACTGCTGAAGAGAGCTCAGATGCAACATTTGGTTAGCTGAGCCCTGTTTTCCATGCTCAGCCTGTCTGTTGTGTTTTCTCCATGCCAGACAACCTTGCCCCCTGCCAGCCCGTGGCATTACCAGCATTTCTCACCTGTCCTGCTTTGGCGTTTTCGCAAACAAAAGCTTCATAGAACCTTGCAAACTCCGGCGCGTTGTCATTCACGTCCAGGACTTTCACCGTCACCGAGACGCTGCCCACCTGCGAGGGATTGTCTGGAAGGAGGAGGGACAACATAAAGAAAGGCAATACGTGGCAAGGGAAACGGATGGCTCCCTACTCTGCTGAAGAGGTAAAGAAGCTTTTTTTTGCTACTGACTGTGTTAAATTACTTTTTTCCATCAGGAACTGCGGTCACTTGCAGGTTATGTGACTCAGAGTGAAGCTGCAAATGCTGCTCTATCTATCCTGGCTTTCCATCTGGTCACATCATTTTCAAATTCCTTTGGATGCAAAAGGACCTTCAACCTGGTCCAGTCAAATGGGACCATTTCTATAACTAAAGTTTTAGACAATGCCCCACAGTTACAGCTTTGACTGGGAAATGCTGTTTGTTGAGCCTCGGTACTCGTGGCATGAATTATGTTGAGGCTGTTTTTAAGGATAGGCTTGTTATTTAAAGCTTGATGTAAATGGTAATTCTGCATTTCAAGTATCTTTTTGCTCAGAAATTATATTCCTTGAACACAAAAATATTGTGTCAAGTTTTTGATACTGTGTACAGGGGGTTAAAATGTAATAACATATGAAATTGTACAGAAAAGCTTTCACTGAAGCTTAAAATTACAATGAAAATTTTATATTTTGCATGACATCATTTGTGATATTTCTGTCCCACTGGTTCATTAGCTCTCTCATCCAGTATATCCAGACATCATTTCACATATCCTCACTGTTTCCAAACTCAGTAGCCACAGAATACATTTATTTTACTGTGTTTTTTTTTTTTCCCAGAACAAATTTTTTTCCTTATTAAAAGATAAAATGAAACTCTAAGAGGAAAGGAAAAAAAAAATTCATGATTAGGAGGTAAGAAAAGGAGGAAAAATCCAGAAATTTTTTAAAAATTAAGCTTGTCTTAGCCATACAGCCTCATGCATTTATCTCCAAGTATATCTCACTTTATAGCATGAAATGATGTGTTCATATAAACAACAGAGAATTTTCTTACACTCCGTAATTTTCTTAAAAGTTCAATGTACTGAATGCATAATGTGTGTCACATTGTATTATTGAGATAATATTCTTAAACTGTATTGTTTCTCCCTGATTTATAATTTAATCCTTCAGCTTCCCACATACCCATACATATCTTGCTAACACACCTGTCATTGTGGCATACGAATGCCTGCATTTACACTCAGTAATATTCATCTAACTTCTGAAACTAGAAGCTTTATTCAGGAGTGCACAACTATGGCATTTCTGAAACTATTCAGTAAATTAAAATATTGTGCTGCACACGTACAGAGCAAAACTGACAGAGGCTGGGTGGAGGATGAGTCAGAGGAAGACATGCCTTCGTATTGCTCTCACCCTGAAGTGATGCTACAGGGCTGCTTCTACAGACTCATGCGTGTAAGTGGATCTACATAGAATTGCAATGACCATCGGTGGCTGAAAATAAAACTAGCATCAAAACAGATGGGGTGAGACCCTATCACATCATCAGCCCCCCTCAGTACTAAAAAGGTGACAGGAAGGCTTTGCATGCTGGAACAGCCTACAGATACGTGGCAGATTCACCCTGACTCTTGTGAAATATTTCCCTCGCTAACTTCAAGTTGATTGATTTTGTTTTGGGCAAACTTCTCAATTTTTTTCCCCTCTCAAACTGCCTCATATCTCTGGTACAGGCTAGATGTATAGGAAGCTCTCTCAGACGTGAGGAACAGCTCAGCTATTGGCAGCAAGCTTCTGAAAATCTGCTGCCCCTGAGCAAATGAACTGAAATCCTGAGCAAAAGCTATGTGGAACAAAGAGATTTCAGGTGAAGATTGGGTGAACCTTTTATTTTATTTGCTCATATATCCTCAGCCTTTATGAAGCTCGAATTTCTTAGTACTGAAAACTCAGCAAAATTTTTCATAGTGTCACTATGAAATGATCAGCATCTCCTTGTTCTCATAGCCTTGGTAAATACCTGGCATGGGTGAATCCTGAGCTGAGCTTTAGTTCACTGTAAAACCTGAAAGTCTAATAAATTCTGGTTGCTCTGGGGTTTTCATACAAGAGGATCCCAAAGCACTCTCGCCAAATCATTCATGCAGTGAACAGATGGTGATGCCACTCACTCGCTACTGGCCCAGAGAAGATTTCAACCAGCCACCTAGCAGCGAAGGGATCATTGCTGCCTGCCAGTCCCTGCACCACGCAATCCTCCCAGGTAGGACTGGCAGCTGCACAGCCTTTGCAGCGTCTGCTTTAGCTGCCGAGTCCTTCTGGAGAAACAGAGCTCTTGCAGAAACATATTTCAGGAAGAGTTTTAAATAAATCCCTAGAATACTAATGAAAAGAAAAAGCAGCACTCTGCATTTAATTGCCAGCCTCTACTCCTTCCACCACCCTGTGAAAAGGAGCGTAAAAAATAAATAAAATGCAGCATTCACTTGTTGATGTCAGAGGAGTAATTCAGTTAATACAGCTTCCCACTCACTACATAAGAACATGTGAATTGCTGAATTCAGGTCTCTCAGCCTGCTTTGTCTATTATATCTCTTTAATCTATGTACAGTCTGCATTCTCCTTACTCAGCTCCATGGCCAGCACCGTGATGTTGTGCCAAGAAACATCCTCCCGATCTAGAGGTCTTGCAGTCATCAGTGCTCCTGATGTGATGTCAACATAAAAGAACCGCCCCGGATCACTGCTCCTGTCAATCGAGTACCTGCAAGAGTACATATTGAAAATATTTTGCAGCCCTTGTGAAAACTGTATGTTATGTCCACCAAAGTACCCCAGCAATGGGAATACTGTCAGATATAGCAGATCCACATTCTTCCACAACTTAGCTGCGTACTCCATTGCCTTCTGTAGGTACAGTGAGACGCTTGAGAAACTAGTAGTTCACATATCTAATCAAATTTAACAGTGAGCACTGCTGGGATGGAGCTGGAAGACAGGAAGATTTAGCAGAAGCAGTCTCAAAGCAAGGCACAGCTCATCACAGGAACATCTGCTTTACAGAGAAAATGTGTCAGTGAGGAGTGCAAGTTCTTTTTCTAAGCAAAATAATTATACCCTTTCCTTGGGCACAATTCAGACTGTATGAAAATGAGCTTACACCAGCTCCTTCTCTGGGCACTTAGGCTGATGAGGAGGAACTGTTCCCTTCCTCATGCTTTTCCATTCTCTCTTCCTCCAGGAGAATAAACTCCACCTGCATCCTGAGCCATCCTACTGACTGAGCCATGTCCATGCAAGGCGGATGATGTCTGGCTTTCTCGTATCATCCAGCCAGAAAAATGCGTCCCTCTGTGAGGTTGGTTCATCAAAATTACTGAGCCTGCTTGGCCAGAAAACTTTGTCAGGCAGCTGACTGACAGCTGTCACTGCTGTACTTGGTCAGAGGGACACTGTGCCCAGTGCCAGGGTTGCCTGCAGGGCGGTGGTGAAGGAGAGGGTCCCAGCAAGGGGACGCCTGCTGGCTTTGCCCCTGATTTTTCCCAGAGGAGAGAGGATCCTGCATGCAACCTGGGCACCTAAACTCTGCCTCCCAGCTGCACAGCTGTGCCGGAGGCAGCCTTTGCCCCTTGCTGGAAGAGCTGCAGACTAAGCTGGACTGCAGTACTGTACAGGACCCTGCAACTATGCAGATAGCTGGGGGTAAACCAGGCTGGGTTTGAAAGCCCAGCCCTCAGGGCTCCTCCTTGCTTCCGTCCTGAGCCCCCTCCACAAACTAAGCTAGAGCCAATGTAGCTGGTAAATTGGTATCTTCCTGTTTTTCCTGTCTAATCTCTAGTGGATTTCTGGTTTCAGTGGTAATGTCCAGCAGAAATGAGTTTCCCTTGTTCTGTATGTGCCGTGTTTGCCGTTCAGATACATGGATATATTTCTTGTGTTTGATGTGTCATAAATACTCCCAGGTTTTATATCAATCTGCAAGTTGCACAAATCACATTCATTCAGTTTTTCCTTCAGCAGATGGCAAGACTGGTGGCAAATACACTTTTGCAGGATGTGTAAAATACTCAATACCCTTCAAATGCTCTTAACAGCAGTTTGTACAAGTCGCCTTCCCAGCTAATTATGTTAGCACGGTAAGAGATCCTCTGGCAAAAACCACCCACGTGCTTATGCAAATGCCACAGCCTAGAACAGAGCCCAGACTTATTCCCATTTTTTTTTCAGTTCTTTCTTCGAAGTTGATGGGAATTGAAAGCATTAGTCATAACAGATGCTGAATAGGGCTTGTTGTTTCGAATTTTCTCTTTTCAGCATAAGCACATTCACTGGAATGAGCATGCCAGCCCATTCTTTATATAGGGACATATTAATTTGGGATATAAAGTACTGTTAGGCTATGCTGTTGTGAAACAAACAGCATTCTTTTCCACTTTTTTTTTCAGAAAAATGAAAGAGGATGGAAAGGCAGGTTTGCTTCCCCTCCCTTCCTAATCCTTCTCATCTCAAATAAAGACATTTCTGAGGCATTTGATTTATTTAGGAAATAAGTATGAGTGTTGCTATATTTTGCTATAATAATTATTCTTGTATGAAGGCTATAAAAAGAATTTCTCTCTGACAGTTTAAGGCCAACAAGTATCTGAAATTTAATATGGCCTTGTGATTAGTGGTGCAGTATCAATCACTGGTGTCAAGAGGCACAGGTCGAGTCTTTGTCTGGATTCTCCACACACATTCTCCTGTTAAGAAGACCTGCTTCTTCACACTCGTTTGCATGTACTCTTCAGGTAATCTTCCTAAATCACTTGACAACAATCATGGTGTATTTGCAGCAGTCAGAATTTCACAATGTGGGAGTCCAGATACTGGAAGCTGGGAAGATGACGGCTTAAGAGTTGTCCTGTGTTTGATGAGCCCTCCTGAACTATGCCCTGTCTCTCCCGTAATTGAGAAAATGCCCCAGCCAAAAGGAAGGGTCAGATGTCAGTTTTAATTTCAGATGGATTCTATCTTGTGTAACAAAACGTTATCTGGTATTTTGTTTTTCTTATCTTGCTTTGCCCTGTGCAAAGTGAATGCAGAGCAAGCCCAAAATGTTGCCAGACTGATACTGCACAGAGTTGGTATGGATGGAGGAGACCACATTAGAGGTAAAGACTAGGAGAACCAATACTTAACATTTGCATTTTAGTTAGCATTACAAACAGTATTCAAATGGTATTTCTTCTTCTTTTTTTTTTTCCTTTTTCCTTTATCCCAGTCATTTATATTTGTATGTACAAGATGTGGAGGAGGAAGGAGGGAAGAAAGGAAGGAAAGTGGGAAGGGAGGAAGATGGGAAGAAAAGGAAGAAGGAAGGTGGGAAGGAACAGAGTTACAGAAGAAACTCTGAAATTTGTAACTTTTTTTTTTTTAATATATCATTGGTGATGCATTCTGTGCTTTCTAGAGTGCTGTTTCATCAAGGGTAGTCACTGGAAAGCTCTGAAGAAAACTAAGAAAAACCTCATTAAACATAACAATGAACACTTCTACCCTCTGATAATGCCACAGAATTATTTTTATATTATTGTAAGCAGATTAGCACAAATCTGTTTGTGCTGCAGTGTTTGGTAAAGCTAGACAGTAATCAGCAAAATAAGATGCGGGCAGAAAAAAAGTTTAAGGTAAAGAAATTGTGATGCACACAGTGTAATACTTTAGTTTTATTGAAGAATTTGAGACATCATGAGAAGTATGATAACTTTATAATGTAGGTAGAAAAGAAAGGTATATTACGGTAGCAGAGATGAAAAAAATAATCAGAGCAGTAACACAGAAAGCAATATCATTAAGAAAAACAGGCTTTGTGCCTGCTCAGATCTCCCAGCTGAACCTCACAGAGTTGCTCATACAGATTTCTCTTCCTTCAGAAACTCCAAATGCTCAGAGTTTTGACTCTCTCTGGTATTACCCAGTGCTGGTCCTGAACGCAGATAACTCAGAAGCTGGACTGACACCAGTTTAGGCAAACAGCAGCTCAGCCCCCAAAGCGTTTCTCAGATGAGAGGAACAGCTGACCTTCTGGGATTATTAACGTGCAGTCACCTGGAGCTTCTGCAGGTTGTGAAAATCAGTATGTAGGGTGGCCTCAGAGAAAATCAGTCTTCTCTGGTAAACTGGGCTGGCTTGGCAGCCACTATGGAACAGAGCACTGTGATCACACAAATCTGCCCCTATGGCTCCTTGCTGAGTTGCAGCTATGCAGCTCCCATGGCTGTAAATACACCTTTTAAATTTCTTAACTCCTTATGGGGATACCTAGCTCTGCAGCTCTGACCAGACACTATATAATTCAGTGGCTCATGCATATTTATTAGCATGCAGTCAAACTACTCCAAGTGTAGCTGTGCACTTGAGCTGTTGACAAAGACAGGCTGCACATAGCAATGGCTTTGAAACAGAAGGGGGAGAGAGGAGAAGTGAGCTCATTACCTTCCCCTCAGTACTACGGCAGATTCTCAGCAATGCTGTCAGGTTTTGTGTTCAAGTTGTGCCAGCAAAGGCACAAAGGTCTGGGCTTTGTTTTTCACGTACACTGTCAGGGCTTGTCTGACCAGTTCATCACAATGCTAGGTGCAGACGTCCTCCGTACCACAGAAAACACAAAGGTGAGCTTCTGTTTTGCTTTGCCGACTGTAACAAGGCCCCTTGTTGTATGAGATCTGGTTTGGTTAAACCTACTGATGACTACAACAGGCTAGAAAAAGAGTCCCTCCCACCTGTCCTGTTTCAGCCCTATCACCAGTCCACCAACTGGATGTACCAGGGAACACTCCTGGGGTACACATAAAGAGAGGACAGACCTGATCGAGTTGTTGGTCACATCTGGGTCCTTGGCAGAAATGATCTGTATGGTGGTTCCAATCTCCACATCCTCAGGCACCTCCACAAAGTAAAAGCTGGGCTCGAACACAGGAGGCTCGTCCACATCCTCCACGCTGATGTGAACGGTGGTGGTGTCTCGGAAGGGACCCAGGTTCAGGAATCGCATTTCCAGGTGGGGGTTGGCACCCTCTACTTTCAAGGTGTAGCTTTTCTTGCTCTCAAAGCTTAAAGGCTAAGGAGAAAAATTATACCTAGCATTAGGCATGCTGGGACGTATGATTTAGGCCCTATCTTTCTAATCTTCAGAAGTAAAAGATGCCCTCTAATATAAACTGATTCTTCTTTTTTAAAATAAATCTCTATCATGATTTTTAATCACAAGGGTAACAAAGATAAATATTTGCAGATGGAGATAAAGCATCGAGTGACAGTTGTATTGGCAGTGACACTGTCTGCATCTTTTTCTTTCATTTTTAATTTGGCAGTTGAACTGAAAAAGTCAGAATTATTTGCAGATCAGTTTAAAATATGTATTCTTTCATTCTTCTTGCTGAAATGAAAACAAAAGTGGCCGCACCGCCCTTACGTTGTGATTCGCAGTTTCACTCCACTCTGGGAAAAAACAAACAAACAAACAAACAGAAACGGATGGTTTGGGAGCACCTGAAAAGAAGGCAAAGATAGGAAGAGCCGGTTCCTCAGAAACGGGCCCTGGTGATAATGACAAGGTCACTCACACATGATGTGGAGGTCCCAGTTAGGTTCCCCTTTTCTCCCTGCCCAGATCTGAGTCTCGTCTCCAGAGAGCCTTGGCTGCCAAGCTCCTAAATGGCTCTGGTGGGCACAAGGGACGGGGCCAGCCTCTCTTGCAGGATGCTGCTCCAGTTCGCAGCAGTACTCCATCCTTCCTAGAGGTGTCTTTTTTCACTTCTTCAGTAAATGTCCTAAACGCGGGTTCCCATTCCAGGTGTGCTGGGTGCTAGAACTTGAATCTCCTCCCTGCCTAGAGAATAGCTTAATTTCAAAGTGTTACGAGCTATTCCTGACCTCTTTCTGCTGAGGCACTTTCACTTTGCATTAAATACTCAATTATTATTTGAAATGGGGAGCAGGAATGGCTCTTTTTCTTACTGAGATAATGGATAAAGAGAGATGAGCTTCCTCTGTTAGTACTTTCATGAATTTAACTTCCCTTCTAGATAAAGCTACTTATTTGGGGAACATGGGTATAGAAATAATTGATACCAACACTGAACTTTTCAATAAATAAATATTTCCTTTTCCTCCTCACTCCTTTTCACAGAACCCTAAAGAAAATGGAGCCTCCCCAAAACCTGCTTACACCTAAATGGAGAATTCCAATTTAATGTGCAATTTACCAGTCCTAATAAGAGATGACTAAAAGCACCTGATGACCAGAATGACAGTATGGAAGGATCAGCCCAAAGCGTACAAAAATCTTTCACCAGGTTAAGTACACCTTACAGAGGACACAGGCATACTTTCCAAGCTGCAGCTAGAAGCTACGCACAATCCCACTGTGGTTAAATGATCACAACCCTTTACTTCTATACTCCAGGGAGTTTTAATGCTGAAAGCCAGCACAACTGGATCCCCTTAACTGGCACAGCTCTTGAGCAAGAAAAACTTTGTACCAGGAAAGAAATGGCCTAATTCTCAGGGTTGCCCAGTGCGAGATGATATTCATTTTTGTTACATGAATGGCTTTCAAAATGTGTGTCTGTATTGGTACATACGGATTTGAGTGCTGTGTACTTTCAGGTCACTCAGACTCCAGTAAGATCATGGTTGTTCCCATCCAACGCCTTTGCTTTTTCCTATTCAGCTCTTTCATTCTGAAGACCTACCACCATCTGGGGCAAGGAGGTGGGCAGGAAGATGGAGGAGACGGAGGATGCCAAAGCAATTGGAAGACAAAAGCGCACAGACCATTACCGAAGCAGTGAAGTCCTCCTTGGCCAGTCTTAACCCATCTCTTTTCTGCCCTGCACAATAGTGCAGCTGGGCAATTCTGCAGCCATGAGATGTGCATTAAAGCAACATCAGCAGAAGTTTCACATGCTCAGGCATGGATTATATATTATGGGCCTTGAAACACCCGCTGAATTCAGTGGAGGCTTCAGTTCCTCTCCACTGCTGCAACAGCTTCTTTCTTTAGAAGTGGAAACACTGCAGTGACATTTTACTGATTTCACAGTAAAATTACAAGTACTGATGTCCTGCAAATGAATGCAGGACAAAAGACTGCTGTTCTTGGAATTATAAAAGTAAAACTGTCTCAGCATTTAGTACGTGGGGGTGAGTACTGGAATGGGAACTGGTTTTCTTGTGCTGCAACAGATGAAGGTCTGGTATTACTGGAGATGCTGTGCAGCAATACAATATGCACTGTGCAACCTGTGGCAGCAGTTACATGCAGAGGATCTAAAACTTACTTCTGCTGCCCTTAGTTCCACCTGGTAAATCAGTGACTACTGCAGGCATTAGCACTTGTCAGCAAGGATTTAACTAGATCTACAAATATATTACCCATTGCTACAGAGTCATTATGGTCTACCAATTGCATATTTATGCGTTGTAGAAATAGCAATAAAATATATTCACATGATCAAGCAACAGTCATTGTCCATCTGGCAGGGAGCACACAATGCAAAGCTTCCTAAACATATACTAAGAAAGAGGCCATTATATCTCCTGGTTTCTCATGTGAAGAAAACTGTGAGAGAAACATTGCAAGTGTACTAAAAAGGTAAGTTGTACAAAGAGCAGTTAAATCACAAAAACACTTAAAAGCTATAAAATCCAACTACATTGGAAAAGACTTAATTGCCTGGAGCGCTCAAGTTAGAAAAAAATGAAAAACCAAACGTGTGCTAGGCCACCACACTTCTGGTGCTCCTGGGCTCAGATCAGCTCAGTCTGCTTTGGACTCCTTCACTGTCAACTGCAGCTTAAACTTCTGAACCTTTCATGTGCCAGTGCCTCAACACAGCTGCCCCCTCGTCAGATTTGTCTTCTGTGGGTGCATTCAAACTTCTTTCCAATGGTGCTCCCATGGGGAGGGCAAGCAGGTTGTCTGTGAAAGTCAGAGCCGAGAGGAGAGGCACCTCATGGAAACATCTCTCTGTCCTCATCCACCATGCCCTGGTGCTGAGACAGGCACCAAGAGACGCACAGGTGGGATTTTGCAGAAACCACTGTGAGAAAGCAGTTTACCAGGCAGCGGCTGGTGAGGAGGGCAGCACAGGGTTGATGCTGGGCACTGGGGTTGATGCTGGCTGGATAACCCACCTCTGCTGACCAGCAGCGCGAAAGTGAAGGCAGGGAGAAGGGAGAGGCTGTCACTGGGGTGAGTAGCAGCCTCGTGGATAAGGAGCTTTGCAGGCACTGTAACTCCTTGGGAGGTGCTCAGTGTTGCGTGGGACTAGTTAGCTGAGATAACCGCACTTAAACAAGTGGTGGTCTTCTCTGTAACTGTAAATTCCAACTTTTGGCTGTCCATGATTGAAGCAGGATTAGTGTTAGTTATTTTATTTGGGAAATCTGTCCAGAAAAATGAAAGGGAAAGTTTCTTTCTTTCAAAGATTTCGTTCTGGTTTTAGAAATTCTCTCTCTCTCCCCTCATTGTGATATCCTTTTCTAACAACACCAATTGCATGATTTTTTTGTTGTTGTTGAGTGGATGCAAAGGACAGCTTTTCCAGTGTTTGGCTATTGATAACCATACCATTACAAACAGCTGCAGGTATATATGGTATTTTACAAACATTTATGTACAGTAGATGGATTGAGCAGTGTGATGCCAGTACACATCCACTATGACTGATGCCATAAACTTCTATAATTTCTCCTCCTCATACAAATGAACATCTAGTAAAACTGTATTTGGACTAACCAAAGTCAAGCTTATCAACATATGCACTCCAAAGAAACTATTTTCTTTCATCAATAAATAAGTGAAAAATTACAGTAGATTTTTCATTCAACATCTATTTCATTCCCACAAAGCACTTAAGCACATGCTTAACTTTAGGGACTAGCGCACATAAACAAGAGTTGGAGAGAGGTGACCATAAATACATGCTTAAATGCTTTGCTGTAGGGCACAGAGACTTGCAGGGTCAAATCTATCCCATGTGTTGTTCCATTTTAGTGCACAATTTTGTCCCAGGCTATTTAAAGGGAGAATATACTACCTTATTAGTACACTAGATACATTTAGGCAGAAATATAGTCACAATTTCATAACCTAGAAACAGAGTTGAACTTCTAGCATTTATGTAAGATTGTAGAATAAATATCCTATAGCAGGGAGTCTAGGAAAATAGTCTATTCCTTTCTGCATAGCCTGCGGTATAGAGCACTAGTGGTTTCACAGCTGCCATTTTAGAGACAGCTTCTTCTAGCCTAATTAGCATTTATGGATCTTCAAGCAGCAATTAAAAAAAAAAACTGCCTGGGTTTTATTGGTTTATAAATAATTCTAAGGCATGCTTTATTATTGTTTGTGGGACACCAGAGTGAAAAATGTGTACAGTTCAAATGCAAATATTGATCCAATTTCTTGCATTGTAGGATAATTAAGCTACAGAGAATATTTAAATAGATAAATAGTGAATCAGAATATTCCTTTGGTGCAAAAAGACATGTTTATGCTAATGCTGTCCCCACTTTTTAAAGGCTGTGCCTAAGAATGCAGTCTGTTTTCATATTTTAGCAATGAATGTTAAAGAAATGGTGTTTTATAGCAGGAAAGGGGCTACTGTCATGTAATGGGAACCAAGGTACTACAGGCATAAGGGAATATTGCACACATAAAATGTAACCAGGACTGTTAGCCATATAAATTACTATAAAAATGAACTTTACTACCTTTCTCACAGTTATGATGCCAACTTGGTAATTAGGATCAGTGTTAATATCAAAGACATCCAGTCCATCCCCATCAACAAGGCTGTATTTCATCTCCGCATTAATGCCTTCATCCAGGTCTTTAGCAACCACGCGGCCCACAGTGGAGCTGACGGGAGCGGACTCCAGCACGCTCATCTGATAATGCTCTGGCATGAGCAGCAGAGAGGGACAGGGGAGAGAAAAACAAGCTGTGAAAAGGAACCGAAAACTGCACAGCAATTCAGAGTAGATCGGGGCAGGCCATAAAACTGCCTAGTCTGCCGGGAATCTCTCCCACCTTTCTCAGAGCTGAAACAGCAACGTGATCTTCAAAAAGCTACAGCCAGACTGAATTGCTGGGGAACATTTTATTTAGGTGTTTGTCATATCAACAGGTTTATTCAAAGGGTTCTTTTCAGAACAGCAGTATACCTGAAAATGGGAACTCCAGCTAGAGAAATAGGGCGATTAACACCAGTGCTGTTGCAGCCATGATATACAGCAGGATATGAAACAGATTTAAAGGACAGGCATCTTTTATTAGATCAGCTTGTACAGCTGGAATAAACACACAAGTTTTGAGTACCACAAATCTTTCCTCAAGTCTGTACAAACTTCTTTTTGAGCCCTGAACAATGCTTTGAGAACTCAGAAGCTTGCCTGTTTTTTCCAAATTTAACAGTTACTCTATTAAAATGTACTACCTCTCCACAAACCTTGTCTTGAGCACATTTGGTGCATCTCTTGCTTAGCAGCAAGCCTGGGAAAAGAAAGAACTGCTATTTTAAAAATATGCTTTTCAAAAATATAAATGCTGTATCTAAAATACTTTCCTGACATCATACTTTATGTCCACACCTTCCTTGCTATACTCTCTCTGCCCAGTTATTGAGCTTTACAAGGCAGAATAACACCAAGGATAGGTTTTGATATATTCTCATTTTCCTTAATCAAGACTTTGATATCAAACAGCTAGAATTCATGCCATTTTCAAAAGAGGATTGGCAATGATATGTTCAATAAGTTGCTGCTTCAATAAGTGAAAGGAGAAGGAAAGTGGAAGTAGATGTTTCTTGATGGTCTAGTGTTTTGATTTAGCAGAAACAGATGGAGAAGAAGAATAGCAACAAAAAGAACTGTGGGAGTTTTTGTTTCTCAGCCAGATAAGAAAAATGGCAAAACTAAAATTGCTTGAGATTGATCTATGCCACCAAAAAATTTACTTTCTTGAAAGATTTAGTTCAAACAAATCTGCAACATTTCTTTCCAACTTTTAAAATATGGAATTCTATAGGTAAATTTGATCTAAAATAATTTTACAAAAGAAAGAGCAACATATTGCAAATCTTGCTTTGAGACTTACTTCAGTAAATACAAAGTAATGTTTCTGATTAGAGTGGAGATGCCTGTTTTTACATTGCATTAACTGTTGCTGTTATATATCTTAGGGTTTAACTGTATATTGCCAAGGTTCAAATGAACCTTTACTGGAGAACAGTCTGCATGACAATGTACTCTACACCAACAACACAGCAACCAGACACTCCCCTGCAGTGCCCTGGCCAGAGTGTTGAATGAATTATCTTTCAACTTCCAGTGCCGCCACATGTCCCTGATTTGACAGACATCCTTTTGGAGATAGGATGAGGAGAGAATCAGGGCAGCAATTAGCAGCCAAAGGCAATGGCCACGAGCAGTCTAGAAACACAAAAGATCTCCTTCTTCCTTCCTTTCTTTCTTTTTTATTTCTTATTTTTTTTCTCTGTAAATTAACTTTCCAACCTTTAAAAAAGTGTTGCTTTTGATTATTTTGTCGGTTAGAAACCTTTTTTGAAAGACAAACTATTGAAAGCTCCGTTTTGACATTTTTCTGAAGGAAAGTTCCTTCTTTGATCTGAAATTCTGCTCATCTCTAGTTATCACTATACTGAGTTTGAAAATAGCTGTAATGAGAGCAAATTGCAGCCGTGCAGCTCAGCCACCCCTTTTTGCCTGTCCTGACGTGGCGGATACTCACTCTGTGGAAATCGGGGTGGATTGTCATTGACATCAGAGAGGGTGATGTTGACTGTGGTTGTTCCAGCTAATCCTCCCAGCTGTCCACCCATATCCTTGGCTTGGATAATCACCTCGTAATATTCTTTTGCTTCTCTGTCCATGTTCATCAGAGCTGTCCTAATTAAGCCTGTGAGATTGAGGGGGGAAAGGGGTTTCGGGAACAAAAGAAATGGCCGTTAAAGAGTACACAAACAAGGCAGGGTGGTCTTGCTCCTGCATCGTTCTCCCTACACAAAGAATGCGACCAGACTGCATTCAGTCTCACCTTTGCTGGCACAGTAAAATTCACCCAAATTAAATCTAGGTTAACAGAAGGTGTGAATTTTAAAGGAGCCCAGTTAAAGTGCATCAGCTGTGGGGCAGGCTGTCTGTTCAAAATTAAAATGCTGCCTTCCAAAGGAGCTGGAAAAGTATTTTGGGAACAGAGCACGCTACGCTGAATTATGGCCCTGCTCAGGCTGAATACGTCTGCACAATAGGTGGAAGTAATATGATTAGTGAAAAGATAAACCATGATGAGTTTTCCAGAGCGTCCTTCCACACGCAGCCCTGGAGGCAAGCCGACATACACCCACGGGCTTTGCTCGGGTCCTGCAGGGCCTACGCTGAGGGCAACGGGATCAGAGTTTGTGGGGAGCTGGGAAATGCCGCCTGTTTGGCCTCTTGCTCCTGCAGCCCGAGGGAGAGAGGGCAGGGGGCGGCCGGCCCCTTCCTACGGGGCGGCACTTCTGCGACAGGCCGTGAGGTGGCAGCAACGCTTCTCCTATGGAGGCTGCCAGCAGCCGGCCCCGGGAAGGATGAGCTGCAGGGGGACACTGCAGCGCTGAGGGCCCGTGCCAGAGCCGGGCCGTGGTACATGCGGGTGTCACACCACATCGCTGTGGTACGTGTGAAACATGAGCCAGAAATCAAAAGACAAATGCGGGCGTCACACCACATGGCTGTGGTACGTGTGGGTGTCCCACCACACGGCCATGGTACGTGTGTGTGTCCCACCACAACGCCGTAGTACATGTTGGTGTCCCACCACATGGTCACGGTACATGTGGGTGTCCCGGACTCGGCCTCCTCAGCCCCAGGCACCCACCCTGTTTGCACAGCTCAATGTGCGCTGCTTGCACATCGGGACACTGCTGGCTTGAGTGATGTGAGTTTAGTCTTTATTTTTAGCAGACAGACAATGTATGGGTTTAATAAAAAAGCAGTAAAAAGATATTGCACTGGCAATTATCACTGTATATAAAAGGAAAGAAATAGCGACCAGAACTGTACAATTCACAGTGCACTATTTTAATCTTGCTACCTGGAGTCCTTAAGAGTCTCATCCTGCAAAGTTGAGTGACTCCCATGAAGTGCTGTAGCTCCTCAACTCCCATGAATATAAATAAGATATGAAAACACATAGCATTTTGGAAAGTATTTTCTCCATAAACAAATACTTTGTAGGGAATTTCCCCTCCTGGCTTGTCCTTAACACAGAACAAGCTAGATCTAAAAATGACATTGGTGCCTACGTTTGGGGCTTCTGGTCCCTAGAGAAGGGCCAGTCCAGCACACCAGCACTTGGAGCCAGGTCAGAGTCCCACACTTCCTCAGCTCCCACCCCCAGAACCCTCCTCCTCCAACAGGTTCATCTTTTCTGGGGAAGCAGTGCAGATAACTAGCTTTTTATTATTATTATTATTATTTTTTTAAAGGAAAATGTAGGTTTCTACAAGGCCCCCAGGACCCAGATGCTTGGCCTCCCTATGTAATGCCTGGGGGAGAGAGTCATACTCCTCCAAACGGGACCCAGAGCAGTGGTCATGCTGAGCAGGGAACCTCCTGTGCTGCTGCACACAACTGGTTGGCAAAGAAATGCTGAGGATGCTGATGAACCTTCTGTAGGGCTACGGGAAGGGCTCAGGTCCTCCAAAATTAGGTGCTTGTGCCATTTCTTAAAGCAAACTGAGTGGGGTTCACTCTCTTAAAAACATAGTAAAGAGCAGAGGAGCTGTCCCTTTTTTTCTGTAACAGACAAATGGTTTCTTGGGATGTGGGAAACTCAGGGACCTTTGCCTACACCACTTCAGGGGATTTAAATCCACATTATTTACCTGCTAGGGGACAGGCTCTAAAGGTACTCTGGGAAAAGGGAGGAAGAGACTCTCAGCCTTCCCTTGACGTGTTTTACATATACACTAATGCAACACCTGTGAGTCCAGCAGCAAAACAAGAACAGGAGCACTATTCTTAAGCTAGGTTATGTTGGGAGGTGAAGGATAAAGACCCCAAGTGCTGCTAGCAGAGGAGAGGAAATGGGTTGCCCACCACCAGGTGCTTTACTCACTAGCCATCACTAAAAGGAACTGGTGATCATTTATTCTCTAGCTCTGCTTTAGAAGACTGTGAGAGGAGCAATTGCATTTTGTGGGTTAGTGAATCCTGCAGGTGGGTTTGCACTGGAGAAGGTGGTTAGAGTTCTGTGGGTGTGATGGGAAAATGGTTTCTGGATCACAACTGTATGCAGCCTAACTGAGTGCCCTGATGCCTGCTTGTGAAGGCTAAGGCTGCTCTGGACGCATCCAGAGATGCAGGTCTAAGTGACTGGGAAATTTCTACATGGAGAAAGAAGACCTTTTACGGGTTAAGTAGCAATCAAGTACATGATTTTGTACTTAGGGACCTATCTTCTGCCTGAGTTGCACTCTAGTTGTTAAATCTATACTGGATCTGAAGCTGAATATTGCCTCTTTGCTTTCTTAGAAATCATTCAGTAGTTAACAAAAATTATAATTATGCCCTTATTTGTCTGTTGTTTATAACCTGATTACAAAATGAACATTACTGTTTTGCTTATATGGTTTAAGGCTGACTAGCCACATACAAGTTTGTCTTTCAATAATGCACCTACTCCATAAACTGCTAACTTTCAGAAGTGGATTATGTAGTGGGGTTTTTTTTTCCTATTTTGTACCCTAGGGCTCAGCAGTGACTATCGTCTCATGAGTTTCTGACCTTAGCACTACAGATGCCCTTTAGAAACTGTCAAAACCTGTCAGATTCCTCTTTTGGATATAATCCTTAGATACATACAGAAAAAGAGAGAGAAAGCAAGCAAAACAGAGAGGTTGTCTTGTAGATAAATTTAAGGTTATTAACAAGAACACCCTTAGGTAAAACTACTCCAGATAACTGCATCCTTCAACTTGTACTTTCCAGTTCTGGTTACCAACTAGATCTGCTGAAGACATCATTGCAGTGATAGAAGCCAACAAGGCTATTTACAGCATCAAACACACACGACTCCCTAACTGCAGACTATGGTCATTCAGATGAACATATCACTGCAGAGAGCACGTCCTTCTTCTGGAGTTCATGACTGTAGTCTTGCTATAACCCTCTCACAGTGCTGCCCTATCTTGGCTCCAAGACATAGAAATGTGTTTCTGTGGCCACAGTCATGCTGCACTGCTTTTTCTTTCTGCTTGAAACTTTTTCTTTCAGTTTTCACACTCTCTCATTGATGAAATGATATACCTGTCCGAGAGTCCACAGAGAAATATGGTTGTCCTTGGAGAATACTGTACACTACTCTCGCACTGTTCCCATAGGTTGGGTCATCAGCATCTGTTGCTGTCACCTGGATAACTGAGGTGCCTGACAAACAAACAAACAAACAAACATGAGGTAAGACCTTGTGGGACAAAGAGCTGTCATGAAAAGTACACAGTTCAAAACAAATTGAAATGTCTAACAAGTTTTCCTAAACCAAATTTCTCCATTTGATGCTGGTAGTGTTTGTACTTACTGCTCATACTTGTATCTCATTAGCACTAGAGGAATTAATAGGTATAAATTCATCAAGCATCTTTAAGAAGATATAAAAGAGCAAGTACTCTATGGACCATGGTTGCAGAATTGCTGATCTAACTGTACTTTGTGGTGGTTTGCAGAGAGCAATTAGCAATATGCTGTTTGATTCTTTCCCCCCTTTCTTGCTTTAAAACGTTGTTTAAAATCAGTTCAAATAACATCTACAGCTATTCTGACATAAATCACGAATTGCTGCAGTAAGTTCATGGGTGCTGTGTGTTGACTAAGGGATGGAAATTGTCCACAAATATTGAGCATGAAGGGATGTATCTCTGAGATAATCTCTCTGCGGCATTGCAGTTTACATTGCATGGACTAGAGATTATATCCTGATAAAGTGCCTTTTGGACCATGCACAGATGCATATCCTTTTTTTTTCTTCAATTGGTTTTCAAGGTCTGCTTTCTCCGAAGCTAATAATGGCTTGTAGGTGATGTAATTTATCAAGAGCAAGGAGAAGGTGAGACATAACTGTTTGAAATATATGAGAGTTTTGACTCCTTAAAATGTCAGACAATGCCTTTATGAATGTATCTAGCCTTCTACATAATGTTTTGTGTTAGAAACAAATCTAGTGTTACTATATACACACTGGAAAATAAACATGAATTCAAGCTACTTGCTACTATTAAGAAACATTATTTCTGAACGGAACTTCTGAATTTGATACTTGTCTCTAGCTTTATGTCAACATTATATTGAAGAATGAGAAGTTGAAGCATATCTGTAACTTCAGAACATGTGATTTATCTGGTATTATCTCTGTAATGATGTCACTGAGTCAAAAAGCAATACACATCTCCAAAAGAAAGAAAAAAATCCAGAAAAAGTAGTATTTTTTGTCACTATTGGAATCGTTATATGGTAACGGTTTATCCTGGCTTGTAGGTAAGAAGGCTGCTATTTGCCTTCTGTCTGCACTGCAGTAACAGGACTGTCTTTGACATGATCCCATTTTCTAAGAAAGTGCAGAGCAAATAGTACCAGCTCTTTGGGATGCAGGCTTTGGGATGCAGGCCTACAGGATTAGAAGGAGCAAAGTTGCTAAAAATTGTTGTCATGTCTATAGGATTTCAAGGGCTCCTGGACAGTATTTCAGCTCTCAGTATGAACTAGCATAGGTTTCTAGAACTGTGTTATTTTCTGGCTGGTAATGGATGTCTAATGGTCATTACTATTACTACCATCTGATGGCAGGGGAGAAGTGGCACTCCATTAATGGAGGTTGTCTGAGGATGACATGTTCAAATTACACCTTTTTTCAGCTCTCCAGCTCCCCTTCACATGTTTCCTTTTAGAGGTGCCCAGCTGACGGTGGTGTAAAGCCTATGTTCCTTCTTCTGAGGCAGCCAGGCACCCCTGGGGAAGTTCTCCTGTCCTGCAGCTTTCACAAAGGGCAAAAGCTGAGTCCAAGGAGTCAGGGAACTGATGTTTTGGTGCCCATCTCTGATTTGGTTATAGGGGGAAGAGACTCCACAAAATCTGCCTTACCCACAGGTGACATTTCTGGAACAGAGGCTACATAAGGTCCATCCAGGAACTTGGGCTCATTGTCGTTGATATCTTGGATTTTGATGATGAACTCTGATTCTGGTTCCATTGGCCTGCCTGTTCGCCTGTCCAGAGCCTGCGCCCTCAGGGTATACTGTGACCTTTCTTCCCGGTCCAGTCTCTGAATGGCATGAATGTCCCCTGTGGTATCATCAATTGTAAACACAATGCCAGCTCCCTCTCCAGAGAGGATGTATTTGATGGAACCATCTCCTCTGTCCATGTCAGAGTGGAGCTGTGGAAAAGAACAGGACTCAATTAGACCATAAGCAGGGCAAGCAGCTGCTGAGAGATGCTAAGCACAAGAGCATCCTGAGCATGTTGGTCTCACTGTTGGGACTCACAAGCTGGTTTTAACGAACTTGTTTTGCTGAAAGAGGCAAATGCTTAGTAAAGTCTGTACCACAGAGTTGTTATTAAAAATCCTCTCCTGTCTTCCCATTTCTGCACCCACAGCTGTGCCAGAAGAAAAGACAGAGACGCCCAAACAAGAACAGGCTCTATGCCCTTTTCAAATCTCACTCAGCACAAGAACTATCTTTTGCCTGGTTGCAGTGGCCATTGAAAAGGACTCAGTGCCAGGCTTGGGATAAGGAGAGGTCAGCAAAAATACAGACTGTGCTTGCTCATGTGGCTTAAGAGGAATCAGGTATTCCAGAGGTAGCATAATATCGGGCAGATGAGGTAAATCTGTTTGGGATCAAGGGGAAAGCAGGATGGAAGAGCTATTCAGCAACTGTCATGATTCAGAAATCTTCTGAAAATTTTCCTGTGAAAATTTTAGCAAGAAAAATTAAGCTGGACCATTACATCTTCAGGTAAGAATTATTGTCAAACAGTAGGTAAGGTAAGCAACAAGGAACATTTCATTGTGTCCATAGCAGGATATACAGATGAGAGGCATCCCAGATATTCTAGGAAATTAGCAAATGGATTTATTGCATGACAGCTAATTAGTTCTGAGCAGCCACAGATTGCTGGGAATGCAATAGAACAGAGGAAAAGTAAATGCAGTGCTAATTATCATCTAAAACAGAGAAACAAATCATCCTGGGGACTACCATTCTGTTAGACACCTGGTTCCTCTGAAATAGAAATCAAAAGACAAACAAATCACTTACTTTCACCCACACTATGAGGATGCTTAACAGTATGTTCAGATGTCCATGCTTCTGAGGAACAGAGCATAAAGGCCAGACCAATGCCCAGAGTATGGTACTGGTTCAGTCCTAATGAGCAGGACAGTAATAGAACTGAGGTGCAAAAATGAAAATGAGATTTTAAAGAATGGTTCAGGTGTGAATACTGTTTTCAAATGTGATTATCATATTGGGAAATGAATAAGAAATAGATAAATAAATTTAAAAAACCCCACCCACTCGTCAAAGTGGCCTTGCTTCAGTTAAGGACATTTTAAAATGCACATGTGAGCTAATTATCTCAAGAGATATGGTCAGAAATAAGTGTGTGTTTAATGCTTTGGTGAATTCAAAGGACATATGGGAATAATTGTGGAGGATGGGGCCAAACATAGGTAAATATTTGTACAAGAGAGAAAAATCTTGGAATAATAAACTGGATATATGAACACAGGATTCGTGGGATTTGAAGAATGAATCCTGATATAAATGGATAATTTATGTGGATAAACAGAAGTCAAACCCTGTACATTTAATTACAGGCTATTCTCTCAAGCAAGCAAGAAGAAATTTCATCTCTGAGTTGAGACGCAGAAACACAGAGAGAACTATATCATAGAGGAAAAAGTTTTGTGGGGATGCGGACAAATGGTATTATCTGACCCAACCATCTCTCATGCCAGTGGACCAACTCTTCAGCTGTTATAGGGCACATGATCCTATTGACTTGAGAGCTGAAAGACCATTTCCCCAGTGATGGGTCTGGCTGGAAGATGCTCATTCTCTGGAGGTTGTTTTCCTCACTTGCCTCTCAGAGCGCAGCACAAGACCTACAGAAAACTTGGGCCTTGAGCAGTTTTTAGGGTAAGTCTGAGGTGGGATCTAAGGGTTTTCTATGGCACTTCCCGCCCTGGAGAGGGGTCTGTACTTAGTAGCACATAGGCTCTTAACAACTGGTGTGATGACGATTGTTAAAGGCAGGTACCCATCTGCCACAAGCAGAACTCCAAAGGGGCTGCAAGAACTAAAGGTACAGACTGTGGCAAGTGTCTTGTCAGGTAATTGATACTTTATTTCATCGCTTTGCTCCTGGCCTCTGCAGTGGCTACTGCATCTGAGAAACATTGGTCCTTTGGAAGAATGCTGGCAGCTCTCAGGTGATGTATCAGCTAAATGCAGGAAGAACAAGCCCAGAAAATATTGGCAAAAACAGTTAAATTTAGATGACTGCCATGTGTATTAATTCTCACGCAGGCGCCAGAACTGCAAACTGGCGTATCTTCACGAAACAGCATTTTGTGATTAATTTAAAAAAAACCTAGTGGTTGTCATTATTTACCCTAAGCACTCATAACTCAGAGATGATCATTGTTGTAGCTAGTAAACAAGATGCTTCCAGAAGGAGGACACTATTATAGCTTTTCAAATTGATTCAGAACCACTAAGCTACATCTTGGGCATTTATTTTAGTGCATCAGTGCGTCAGTGAGAGAGTGCAGCTGCTCAGACAGATACAGATGTTAGACCTGACTGGGGAATTAGAACTGGGCCTGATGGAAGAAAATGTGTTTTGGAACATCAACAAGTCTTCATTAAATAGGAAAAAGGGAAAGAAAAAGGGAAAGAAAAAGGGAAGGAAAAAGGGAAAGAAAAAGGGAAAGAAAAAGGGAAAGAAAAAGGGAAAGAGAAAGAGAAAGAAAAAGAAAAAGAAAAAGAAAAAGAAAAAGAAAAAGAAAAAGAAAAAGAAAAAGAAAAAGAAAAAGAAAAAGAAAAAGAAAGTTTTCAAATAGCAGAAGGTGTTCTGGAAAGTTCAAAAGACTTAGAAGAAGATTCTGAAAAAAATTAATGGGTTAAATTACACCTTCTGTCCAAAGCCCTATTTGGAATGAATGCATTTGTGTAGGGAACAAACAAGGAATGACCATGGCACACTAATAATAATTTGGGAGTACAAGAGGATCTCTGTCTAACTGTGATTTGTTAAAAGCATTGGGTCTCAACCAAGTCTAGGCAGTAAGAAATGCTAGCAGTAGTTTTGCAACTTCTCATATAGCCTGCTCTTCCTAGACCGAAAAAAA
This sequence comes from Anseranas semipalmata, assembly GCA_013399115.1. Lineage (NCBI taxonomy): Eukaryota > Metazoa > Chordata > Aves > Anseriformes > Anseranatidae > Anseranas > Anseranas semipalmata. Next base: position 538,666 of record VXAA01006405.1, read on the forward strand.
AAAAAAAAAAAAAAAAAAAAAGAGCATAAAAGACTTAATAATTCCAGACTGTAATAAATCTGAAAGAATTTGGTGTCCAAAGAGACTGAAGCTCACACCATTGCAATGACAAACCCAATATCAGGATGGTACAGTTTTGGAGTGTATGTATACAGAAGTCACTGTACTGGAAAGGTGATCCAGTTTTAAGCTGGCTCTGTTTTATGGGTGGTGCAATAAATTGTGCTGCCATGTGGCTGACACAGAAGTAGGAGGAATTCATTTGTACTTTCTCCTCCATATTAAAGAATGAACTATGAGAGGAATGAAAGAGATAAACCCTGAGAAATTGTTACCTGCGTCAACCTGAGCTGCTTCTTTTGATAAGGATAGCGCAAAGATTAAGGAGGCTGTATCTGCACCTAAACGACACATTTTCTGGCAAAGAGCACATGCAAGAGAGTGGTGCTGCTGGGGGCAGCTCAGGGAAGGACTCATGCAGATCCTCTGAACAGGCTGTGATTCTGTCCTTGACATGCTCTCCCATCTCTACCTCCAGGGAGGTAGCACCTGCAGGGAATTTTGTGAGGATGCATGAGAGCGTTTGGTTGATCTGTAGTGATAGTCTGTAGAAAGGTTGCATTTTATTCACTCATTCAGCCCCTGTGGTTCAAATGCCTCTTTCCTTTGAAAGAGTGCTAGGGAGTCTCTGACACTGCAAAGCAGTGAAGTCTGTCTCCAGTTCAATTACTGAAGCAGTTTAGGCTGCTGGATAAATGTGGAAAATACCTGCTGCAACACATGTGGGGGCTTTGGTTTCCCTAGCTCATCCTATTAGCCAATAATTGCCACCTATAAGAAAGCTGAAGCCTCATATTTATCTGTGATGGGGAAACCTCTGAAGCTAAGATACTTTAAATTAGAATAATGAGCACTGGAGAAAAGCAAAAATTGTACTAACTTCACCTCAGGAAGTTTCTTTTAATTTTCCTGCCCAATAGATATTTTGCCCCATGCCTTACAGGTATGTAGGAAAGCACATTTGTTATAGCAGCCTTGAAAATCATATTAGGCAAGCCTGGACCCAGGGTTCAAGTCAAAGTTATTTTGGGGTTGCTCCAGTAGTGCATAGCTAGCCAGAAACAGCCGTACAAGAGCATCAGAGGAGCTCCTCTCTTACAGGAAGCCTTTAGAGTATGAAGTAAATATAGCTGGATCAACGTTGTACGCTGTTTCCTTCTGACACAGGCTGGAGAAAGCAGACGGACAAAAGCAAGGCCCAGCTAGCAGGACGTTGCAGGGCGCTGTGGGTGGCACGGGTTAGAAGAGGCTCTGCCCGTCCAGCAGGGGACCCAGGGCAGTTTCAAGGGCTGGTGCTCGCACCGAAGCTGTGGGCCCGGGGTCCTTCTGCATAGTTCCGCGCGAGCTATTTCTGAGCTCGCCTGGGGTGACTTGGGCTGAAATATTTCTGTCCTGCCAGAACAATTAATTCAGCCCACAGCCTATTCCCTGCTGACCCCCTTCCTAAGGATGCCTAAGGTACAGACAGCACGAACGCAGGCAGGGTGACGGACCATGGTAGGCTGCAGCTTCTGCCAAGGCCTGCGCCTTCAGCTGTGTGGCGAGAGGGGAGGCCTTTCCCTACTGGCACTGCCAGCGCCCTCGCCACACCACCCTGTGCCCAGCTTAGGGATCGGAGAGGATATTTGACCCCGCAAAGGCCCACTTTGACAGCACAGTTCCCCGGTGGTTGGTCTACATGGAGCAGACCTAGGAGGCCTTCAGAGCAAGTGCCTGGGGTTAATTGGCCCTGTTAACCCTGAGAGCTAATGAGCCCTTGCTTGCCCCTGTGCTAACCCAGCTGTGGTGCAGGCCATCTGGGAGAGCTCACTCATGGCAGCTTGGCCCATCATGCGGTGGACACAGACGATGAAGAGTTGTTGCTGCTTCCCCCAGTTCAGCAGAGCTGAGCGGGAGCAAGCTCAAGAACACTGCTGGCTGTGCCAAGTTTTTGTGCTCCTAATGACACAAGTCTAAAGCAAAGATGATTAGGTTTCTTCCAGTACTTGCTGTAGCTAAGATTCAGCTCACAGTGCAAGTCTGGATTTGTTTCAGATGAAATTGAGTATGTGAAATAGTATGTTTGGCCATTGTTCCAAAGCTGTGAATTGCATGAAAATAAATATTAATTTCTTCAATCAATAGAGATATCATGAGCTGGAAAACTAGATGCAGAGATGAATGAAGACTAATGTAGTCTCATTTGACAGCAATCACTAGTAATACCACTGCTATGGGAGGAAGGAAGGAGAGCACATCTTGCTGTCAGTCACACAAGGATAAATCAGGAGGAGGTCCTTTGAAGCGAGTGGATTCATTTTGATTTATACTAGTGTGACAGAGGGCACAGTTTAGCGCTATGTGATTGTAAAACCATAAATACAAGTCCAAAATGGGCCTCTGGATTTGGGATTCTTGTATTTTTTTTTCTGCAGATGGATAGCTTGGAAGGAAAGAAAGTGCTGCGTTGATATAAAAATAAGCAATGAAATCTGAAGCAATTGTTTTCTGACATAATTTCTTAGTTCTTAATTTGCCATATCTACCTATATGTAATCTGTGCTTATCATCTAGAAACATAAAATCTTAATTGTATTGTTTAAACATTTAAACACACTAACCCTCCCCCTCCCACTTTTCCCAGATTTGTCACCTCAGTTTTAACTAGAAGCAAACCTAGTGCTGCCAATAAGCCTTTGAATAGCAGGTCAATACATTAAACAGTTCAGAGTCTTTACAAATGTTTGGAAAGCAGAATAAGGAGGATGGATATAGTGAGGTAGATTGTGATGGCAGACATTACTAGTCTGATTTCCATCAGCTTCTACCTCAAGGAGCTATAGAAAAGTGAACGCAAAATACTACCAGGTAGATGGGGTGAGTTTAGCAATCCATTTTGCAAATATCTGTACTGATGAATAGATTTTTAGTGTGTAAGGGATCCAAAAATTGGACTCTGCAAGTTGGATATAATAAGCTGCCCCTCTACCTCTCTATATTTGGAGCAACTTCTCTGTAGTCACGGAATTAACTTGGGGTCAAGCTGTGGTAAGCAAGGAGATTTTCTGACCCTGGAGATTTGCAGAAAACAAAAACTGAAATGTCAGTTTTCAAGAGATACAGGCTATTTCATTTGATTGCGAATTTCGTCTTCCAGCTGACTCGATCACAGACAGAATCATGATCACAAACGCTTCCTTTCTTTCCTAATCCTCCTATGTCAATATAACCTTGCTTTGTCTTGACATTGTAGGAGTCCCTGGAAAGATCACTGCAGATTTTCTAACACTACCTCAATTACAGCTGATGATGGTTACAGCAGATCTCTTTGAAATAGGCAAATATATTGACAGCACCTTTAAACAGAAATTCTTCACAACTGAAGGTGACACTGGTCAAAAGCTCTTGGGAGCTGAAGTGAAATGAACGTGGATAGATTCACTGCCAGAAAGAAAGTAGAGAAAAGGCACTTAGAGAAACTTCCCATGTTTTGCCACAGTCTGCAGATACACAGATGCATACACTCTGCCAGACATCCTCCTGGTGCAGCTCTTACCTTCCCAACGTAGAGAGGGTCAGTTCCCGTGTACTCCTCCAGAACGAAGAACTGGTTCCACACCCAGCTCCTCTTCATACGCTGATGCAGCTTGTCTGACAGGTTGTCTTCTGGCCCTTCCGTGAGGGGCCTGGCACTTCCTGACAGCACAGTTGTAGTAAGGTCCATCAGTCCCCAAAAATACAAGGAGACCCCAAGTCCAAGCAAGTTCTTTGCATTGCTCATTCTACCTGAAGTCCACATCCGTATACTAGGGCTGACTTAAAAGTCAAAGCACAGTATCTTGGGTCCCTTGAGAAGAAAGCAGGTCCTGTGTGTAGTCCTTTGCAATGTCCAAGAGAGATCCTGGTTCTGAGAACGACAGCCTCCTGTAAAGTTAAAGGAAATTCATAGGAGGATGTTTTTTTCCCCAAGGTAAAAGAGTTTCCTCAATAGGCAAATAGGCTATAAAATATTTAATCCTCAATATAAAAACATAATAACAGGATGCACACATTCTGAAACTAGAAATACTATTACCGTATAAGCTGCAGAACTGGAACCTCAGATATAAGAATCTCCAGGGTTTAGTCAATAAGTAAGAGTGTTCTACTTTACTAACTTAGCTGTAGTGTTGCTTTATGGTATTGATTGGCATGAGTTAAGTGCATACTCTTAAGAAATATTTATGACCAGAAGTCCTTAGAGAATATTTAAAAACTGTTCACTCTGGAAATTTATAATGGCTGGTGAACACTTTTTGGCAACTGACTTTTTTTTTTCTGTTTGGAAACTATGTAATTGTCATTACACACACGTGCACACAAACATGTCTACTTAAATACACATATTGCTACATTACAAACCTTGAATTTCATTTCTAGCAGCTACAAGTTATTTCTGTTTTTAATTATTCTTTAAACCTCCCCTGTTTCTTGAATTCAGGTTTCACACTCTGCTGCCTCCTCTCTGAGAAGCTGATTGCTGCTACAAATGCAACATTTCTGGAATTTGAATGGTCAGTTAATCATTTTATAACCCACAAAAGGTTTCAGAGTGCTGACGGTCACATGCTATTGTGTGATATGTCCAACCAAGTCAAGCTAACACATTTTTCCTCCACAAGCCTGAAAGACCTGTTTAGGCTGAGGAATGCTGACCTCTATCAGAGGACACTTTCTCATCAGTCTAGGATCTTTTGTTGTCATGAAGTCAGATTAGTTGGTGACCTCACTCCAGGCTATGGATTGTAGCAACCCTTTCCTTCACCATTTTGCTGTGTTTAACGATGTGATGCTGCACTTCAGTTACTCTGCCAAAACACTCCATACATCCTCTGTGGGCCCAGTGTTTTTGCTCGGCTCTCAATTCTCTTCAAGACAAATGGACTCATTAGGAAAGGCGTATTGGGCTCTGAGGCTTAAGCAAGTAGTATGCACTTCATTTTACTGCTGTTCTATAGTTAAGTCTTTAGGCTTAATTAATTGTTTTATCCTGTGGAAATAAAAAGCACCAGGAGACATTTCTCAAATAATCCTAATTGGAATTCTTAAAAGATTTCAAAATATTAACAAGTATTTTAAACATTTGCACAAGAATATTTTGAAGTGAAGACTGAGACAGTACAACACTTTCAACAGAGAAGAAGAGAGCATTAGAAAATTCCCCAGCATCCAAGTTGGTATAACTGGAGGCCTGGGACCCTTAAAAATCTACTGAAACAGCAATTCAGAATTTAATTCAAAAGTTCACTGAAGTCTGAAAAAGGCAACTTAAGTCTGGAATAAATGTTCACAAGGGAAGTAAACCCCAAATAACTATCTTAGACTGATTTCTACACAAAATAATGTTTCCAACTATAAAGCCCAGAAGGAATATGAGTACACTGTGCTGCTAGTCTATACAGTAGTGAAGCATAACAAATAACTAACAGATCCTTACCTTGAAAAGTTTAAAACCTGAGGTTAGGGACAAGAAAGAAAGGACAAACTGTAACCACAGAACATGGTAGATCTCTTCTAAGCACAGCAATTTACAGAACTGCTGGTTGTTCAGATATGGGCTACATAATGTGCTGCAGTTTATTGTTTGAAAAGCCAAAGGGGGATGTATTTAAGCAGTACAGGCCTAGAAGGACCACAATAATCTCTGTGTGTCTGTCACTTCATGAAGAAGCTGGCAGTTCTGTGCGAGAGGCAGGGACAAGGCTCAGCTTGCTGGATACCCACAGTTCAAGGAATCCAACAGCAGTGCATGGAGCGCTTGCCTCTCTCTGTCCTGCAAGGCCTTAGTTCCCCATAGCCAAAATGCATTTACACTGGGGAAAGGAGGCTGAAGTCCTTATCACATAATAGGTACATACACCTTGCTCTTGACATGTTGCCAACGGCAAGTTTTTCTCAGCAAAGCTAGAGGGACATGATTGACAACCAGTGTTTTACTGCTGAATAAAGGTGGGGAGAGACCTCCCACCACCCCTCTCCATGATTTGAGGGAACCCATCACTGCCTCCACTGTGCAACAGGAAGGGAGAGCAGAAGCAGGCAGTGACTAAGGTCCTATCTGGAGTTTTTACTTTAAGAAGATCCATCTCCTGTACAAGTCAGTTACATTTCTGTCTGTATGACATAGGAAGTGACACAACATGATGAACCAATTCCTGTGGCAATGAGAGTCATGTTTATAGGTGAACGCCCAAACCATGAATTTAGAACTGATGGTGCCAGGTGTCTCCAGCAATTAAGTTCAGCCAACAAGGGTCAATAGCTCTCAGTCAAGATAGCATTGAGATATGGATAAATAAACTCACAGAATTAACAGTATACCTGTAATGAGGTAATAGCAGAAGAAATCTGGTCATCGGGATGCTTTTCCTGTGGATGTGCATTATATTAGCAGAAAGCAATGAAAGTAGAAGCACTGAAATAAAAGTCAAGAGTAGGGACATACATGTCCCTTCAGGCTGTCTGATAAACAGCTTTTGTCATTTACACATCACTCTGAATCATAATGCAGTTCCTTGAGGAACCTTTCTTGAGAAGAGTGTGCAACACTGTGGCCCCTAGCAGCAACATCCCTAAGAGTATTTCCTATTCCCAGTGTAATCCTACATAGAGCAGGGCAACTATCAGGACACTTGCCATAATGTAATGTAAAGTCTTGCAGAAGGAGGTTCCTTCCCCGAGTAACAGTAGTTCCTCCACTTAATGACAGCCCACAGTGACATGGTCATATATCTTTATAGGCATGGAAGACAGCACTCGAGTTGAGGTGGCTCAGATTTTGTGTGTGTGTGTGTGTGTGTGCTGGTACCACAGTTTCTGGTGTCTCATTCCTTTCCAAAACTTGAGCAAGCAGGCTCAAACTTGTCACATTTTCCTTCTTGCCTACAGGCAAATTAGTACTATTAATAACAGTGTTTAATCAAAAATAGTTCCTCTATCTCTGAAGCTGAAGAAGAATTAGATTTTTTTTTTTTTTCCCTGTCTCAGGTCTTCCACTCATATTAAAAGAATGAAAACAACCTTTGTTAACTTCTGGTCTGTGGTGCTGTTGATCTCTTTGGGGCTCCTTTTCCTCCACCTCACCTACTATTGGCCCCTGGATCTGCAAGGGGTACTATTTCTCAAGCAAGGTATTTCTCAGCAGTATAAAAGGCACTCATGTACATGCAGGGTTTGAACTGTGTGCTAGCACAAGTGATAGCTGAGGTACAGTTAAGGTCATGGCTGACTGGGTCTTTCAGAGGACTTGTGCAGATGGCTGCTTCACCAGCTGAGTGTGATGGATGAGTATGGGGTCACTTGGACTGCAGGTATGACAGTTGGCTAGGATGATAGCCATATGCTTTGAGTGTGCTGACTTGGTGGGGTCTCTAGCCTCAAGTAGACCTTAGAGCTTTTTGCCACAGATGGATGACACAGGCATTGAGGTAGAGTCTGTTCAGCCTCAGGCTGTGTATTTCTTTGCAGGGAGCTCAGGGGGACTGATCATACAGGAAGGCACTTGTTAGTGTGACTGAGTGAGACCTCTAATGTTCCCTTAATGCAAGTTGTTTCTTGGAGCCCTCCCAAACAGGTTCTTAAGGATATCTGCAAAGACGGAATTGATGAGCCTCTCCTTGTCATATGAAATACATTATAGAAATTCATGTTTCATGGCTCAGCATGGGGATGGGTGAAGGATTTGAAAGCTGTAAAGGGAAAGAAATCTTGTTTTGCTTGCTCACACACACAAAAAACTATTAAGCATAAGACGATTGCATGACCAGAACCTGCAGAGGGTATTTTATTTTTCAAGCAAAATTTAAATGTGTTTCAGAACCCATCTTGTTACCCACAGTTAAGTATTCCATTGTAATAAGCTTAGCTGCATCTGTGCAGTTTACATCCCTGACCCAAAGGGAACTCCTTTCTTGCCCCTGCTTTTGTGATGAATATTTGATTACCAGCTCAGTTGTTTAGGTTACTTTTTTTCCTGCTCTTGCCTTGCAGACATTGCTGAAAATCTTTTTTCTTGCCAGTCAACAGTAACAAATATGGCTTTTGGCTTCATAAAGACCCGTGAAGATCTAATTGAACCCTGTGCAACTGGTGGCCTATACACAACACAAAGGAACCATCTAAATGTTCTACACAAAAGACTCACAATAATGCACTTTCCACTGTTGCAAACACAAATTTCTCTTTCAACACATACTATGCAAGTAAAATAGGCATATTCCAAGTGTGAGCTCTTGTTCATGCTCCATTTTTAAAGACTCCTCTGCTACATATTTGTACAGTAATTATACTATTCTTAATTGAATATCTAATTCTGGTCAAAGATGAAAAGGAAAAAGAAATATCTGCCAGAACCAACTTCTAGCATTTCTTGCAAGTGACCCATTTATCATGTTAATTCTGAAGAGAGCAGCACTCCCAAAGAAAGGATAAAAATATTAATAGTTTGGATGACCATGTGGGCATGCAGAGAGTTCCACTGGGATTGAAATGTATTGTGCTCAATACATATTTACATAAATGCCAAGGATTTTAGAGTCAAAAAGCTGAAACTTGAACAGGTTTATACACATGCTTAGCGCATTTGTCATTTTTGAGCAAGCGGTCTCTGAGAAAGTCAGTGGACTATTTGCATTCATAAAATTAATTACGTGCTTACATCTTTTAGTCTTGGTCCTTCCTATGGATTTTACTGTGTGGACTCAGCACTCATGTAGAATACTACAGAGTTTACTGGATCCCATGCAGGCACATCACCTGAGCAGAGGCAATTCATTTACAGGAGACATATTACACTGAAAAAAGTGGGGAAGAAAGAAGCAAAAACTTTTAAATTCCCTCCCCAACTTTCACTGTACATAAATATACAAGTACGTGTGATATTTTTAATACATATATATAAATGTTTCTTAGCATATATACACTGCACTAAGAATATGTTAATGGAAAATTATTTCTGTGCTTAATAACACTTTTTAAAGAGTTTTTCCCCACTATTTTGCCAAAACAAACCAAACAACTCAGTAATGAACCCAGTAGGAAGAAATTGAATGAAAAGAATCTCCAAGTGAGCTATTTGCTTTGTTCCTTGAATTTCTTGTGATATTTTTGAACCCAAGGTGGGGGTGTTAGTACTGTGTATTTTTTTTCCCTCATTAAATGTATTATTCTTTTATGTCTTCACAGATTGCTTCTTCGGCTTCCTGTACCCTTACTTGCTCACAGCTTTGCTGTAAGATGCCTTTGCAGTAACCCCACAGGAGTGCCAGTCAGTAAGAAAGTGTAGGCTGTGTTCTGCACTAGGCAGACCACCTGCAAAAGGTGCCTAACAGCAGCCTCCAAGACTACTCTCCTCCACAGAGCCAAGATCTAAAATCTCTTGGGCAATTTATGTAATTCTGGTCTCATTTTAGAGATCCTAATGCTTCTAGTACCTGAGTTAGGTACCTCTAAACAGGCTGATTACAGTCCTAAATTAATTTGTACTACTTCCAGAACTCCATACGTTTTATCTCTGGCCTAGGCCAGTCCTACTGTTATTATTACTATTATATTTACTGGGCAAAGTCAAATTAAAAATAAAAGTCTAGAGGCGTTTGTTACTGCAAATAGACTGGGCCTGAACATGTATTTTTATTTTTATTTCATTTTACTGAAATCTTCATAAATACAATGAAACTTGACAACATACCATATGGTGCATAAACTTTAACTCACAATACAATCCATTGTCATAAAATTACATCCACAGACCAGTCAGCAGTCTCTCCTGGGACACATCAGTGAACTCATTTTACTCAAGATCTGAAGTCCTTCAAAGCTACAGAATGCATGCAGAGCAAAAAATCCCACAGAATGACAGAGGGAGTCCCATCTTATAAATCCCAGCCCTATCGTTACAGGCTCATAAAAAGATCAAAAAGAATGAAACATGCACACAATCACAAAGTAAACATTTCCAAATAAAATGATGCTGATAACTTACATCAGGTGAGGATCTGATCCCCAGCTTTTACTCAGCGGGAGGTACTGTAAATGCTACAGTAAGAAAAGCAGGACAGAAGGAAAAGAAGGTTTCAAAAGCCTCATGCTGGTGTAACTGACTCTACTGAAGTCAGCCTCAATAGGAACTAATGAGGCATTGCAAATACATTGGAAAATCCAAACAAATGCCAGATAAAGCAGCCCCTGTCCAATCAAGGATGTGAAAAAATATATAACACATACAAAAATCATACTAATTAAACTTTCGTTATGAAGGAAAAACTCGCTTTAGTTCTCACAGTCTTCTGACTACTTTTGCCACCCTGTCAAGAAAAAACGTATACAGGTGACTCTGAGTCGTTACTTGATGGTCATGTAAACTGCGACAATCCTCTCAAACAGGTAATGTTTTTTAAAATAAAACTTCCTCCTCTCCCTCAAAGTGTGACCTTTCTTGCTTGCTATGCAGCTGTACCAGAAGCCTTTGCTCAGACCTGTCCCAAGGCTTCCAAGCAATATAAGCAAAATCTGTTGTTTCAGGTCACGGAATGAGAGGGCTGGGTGGGAATGGTGGAATTTCCTGTGCTGTCAAAAAGGAGGAAGGAGAAGGATGGGTCAGGTGTGGCATGGAGAGCTGGTGCCTGTTGGAGAGCCAGGGTTACTGTGAAGGCAATGAGAAGATGAGATGGTAATGCTGGGTGAGTCTGCCCTCCCCTGTGAATACTGCAGTGCCCACCTGAGCTCTGTAAGCCGAGAGGCCAGCAGGGATACAGCCCGGGGATACAGCCTGCTGCCCTAGCCACTGGAGTACTTACGGCCAGAACATGACCTACTCAAAATTGTGACAATCCTTTTTGAGAAAAAAATTTACTAGTCCCTTCCTTCCTTCTTTATTTTATTTTCATTTGCTTCCTTCTGCCCATGTTCTCCCCTCTTCCAGGTCCTGAGCAGATGCCGAGCCTGGTCTCTCATTCCCCTGCAATGGGATAAAACCCATTCCTGTTGCACACCTGGAATGCATTTTGAACCTGAACTGTCCCTGTCTGTGCTGCATGGTGGCTATGGTAGCAGATATTCCCTTTAGCTACTAAACATTGCACTTTGGGTATGCTAGTCCTCAGAATATGACAGATTTCCATGTAGCAATGAAAACTGGACTGTTTCTTATCCCACAGCTGCTGGATAAATGATAAGGCTCATTGATAACCCCTAAGTACCGAAGATGGAAAAAGTGTTATCTTATATCTGGATAAGAGAAGCAGCTGTCTGGCTGGAGCAGATAGAGTTCTTTCAGGTAACATTTTTTCTCATGCATGATGATTGAAAGTAATGATAGGTCAGGGCCTATGTGCTGTCATTGGTGAAGACAACTTCCTAGTTTCATTATGACTGTGTTCCTGGTTAACTTGGTATTTCATACAACATTTTGACATATTAAAAATGGACCCAAAATATCCCACATCCAAAAGTAGCTGCTGAAGGCAAAGAATTGAATGGGTATTTTTTTTTTTTTTTTCCAGCCAGAAAACAGTATTTAGCCATCTCTCAAAATAATAACTGTATGCAACCACTGGCACATAGTGTGGCCTTTTTTGGGGGGGTGGGGTGGGGGTGGGGTTGAAATTGTCCCTGTATTCATAGAGAAAGGATTGTATCTAAGCTTCAGAATAGTTGCAGGTGTTATAAGAGGTGAAAATCTTTCCTCTAATTCATATTTCTTGAGTCTGACATTGATTCAGCTGTCCAACACTGGCATCTGTACCTTGACTTGACTTCACAGATTTCTGGGTCTGAACATGAAGACATGCTACTAACCAACAGGATGAACATTTCCAGGCCAACTTCAGGCTGCTGCCTATGAAATGAAACCAGCAAAAGAAACAGAAATCTTACAGCCTTCCTCTATCTGAACTGTTAGAGTGTTACCCTTGTTCTTATCACCCAGCTTCAAAGTGTTTCTAGAAATACAGAATATGAGTGTCTGGCCTTCACAGGACACTTTCAAGCTGAAAGAATAAAAGGAATAAAGATGTGCTGACCTCATTTGTCACAGAACTGCTCTAATACAGCAAGAATAAGGTTCATAAAGCCTGAAAAACAAACTCAGATATTTTGCATGACGATTTTTAGATTTTGGTCTTCAAAGTCAACTGTTGCAGTCTCCACAGGGAGTGTATGAGAGGTATTATTTAACTGGCTTTTGTAAATTTGACATGCACTAATAATACACCTTGAGAAGACGATTCCATTATCTATTTTTTGTCTGCTTCATAATCCACTGTTGGGACATGTTCTCAGCTTTCCCAGCCCCCTCCCCTTTCAGAAGTTGAGTATTCTAGATGAACTAGTTCCTGTGCCTGGATTTCTTAATGGCTACAAACTAGTATTTACTAGAATATAATATTTCTTAGGCTTTGTCACCATGGCAAACTCTTGGCTTGGCAGTTTGTTACCGGTGAGTCTTTCAGAGGAGACTCCAAAATCCAGTGCTCCATCTGTCTTAATATTCAATACTTAATGGTGATGTAATAGCAACTTTTATAAGCGCTGAGGTATTTTTGGCCAAAACTCCTATCCTTCCATTATCTGCTGTCATCTACTTGCTGTCCTTCTTCTCAGGATCTTTTGCATCTGGTTTGAGTCTGGATTCCCGAGGAAATGAGTTTATGCAATGATATAATCTGCCACTCCACTAATATTTTGAAACACAGATAGACATCCCAAGGTCTACTGTATTTCTATCAGCTCTCTGGGAATTATCAGGTACAATAGGGAAGACAGACCCAAATTAATGTCCTCACTGAGGGAAGGATGGGAAGTTAATCTCTTTGGTCAAGTGATCATTTGCAGTCCCACAGTAGTAACAGTTTTTTTAGCTGGTATGCTAAGGCAGCTGGAAGGAGCTAAGAGTATTGTGTATGTGAAGAGTTATGGGGAAAAGACACAACCATATTAAACTAGGCTTTGTAGTTCTCTTGCTCTTGGCTTGTTTGTTAATAACCTTACAGGAAAATTTTATCCATATATAAATTCCAGGGACCTGTGGTCCAGTGGTGCACACCAGTGCAAACTCTGAGTACAAACCTGAAAGTAGGCTATGGCTTCCATTTGCTATGCTTCACTGATGGTCACCACCAGGTCATTTGGGGCCCCTTTAATATCTAGGCATAATACCTTCTCTTTAAGTATGGAGACATCAGACAGCATATGAAGAACTGATGACCCTGACCGCAACACATGAACACTGGAAGACCCTACTGACAGCACCTGCATGGGATATCAAGGCCCATTTCTCCCACTGTGGGTAGTCACTTCATGTAATCCCTCAAATAGTTTCACGATCCTTTCTTAATTCTCAAGAATTCAGGCACAGAATTGCATATATGTAATCAAAAGAGAGCAAGGAAATGGAGAAAATGTAGGAGGGCTTAAAGGAAAGCAAAGTAAAATACATTGCAGAAGAACTTCTCAAATGAGACTGCAGCTTTGCTGTTAGTCCATCTGTGTGTGCACTGCAGAAAAAAAAACACTTATTTATTTATTTCTATTCTCTCTTACTTGTGGATCTGCATTTTTATTAAGTACTACTGCATTGTATCTTTTCAAGACATTGGGATTACCCTGCCAAACGAGATCTCTGCTACTAATGTTGAGATTTTTGCCTTTGGAAATTGCCAATAACTGGTACTTCCATGTAGTTAAAGTCCGTCTCAGTATGCTTTGAATGTGATAGTTCAGATGTGAAGGAAATTCTGACAAAAGAAACTTGGCATCAGAATAGCTGTGATTAATAGAAACAAAGAGGATTATACCAAGAAGCTGGAGAGATAGTACTTCCCAAGTGGAAATGGAGTGGGCTTCTAATCTGACACAAGTGAAATCCTAATCAGAGTAGATGTTAGGAAAGGAGAAAAAGTGGTATTTTCTCAGATATCGAGTTATGGATTGCTGGAAAAATGTTTGAGACTTGAAAGACAAGTGAATGCAAACTTAAATCATTTGCTTGAAAGATGGTTGCTCAAGGAAACTTTGCTTCCAGGTGAAGCTGAAACAGCCACCCTTGATATCATTTTATTTCTTTCTCTTTGTGGGAGAAATCTAATTAATTAAATATTTGGTATTTGAAATTTCAGAGAGGGCAAGGAGAAGTGGAAAATAAAGAACAATAGGAATAAGCACCAGTGCTTATAAGAGGTCAATATTATGATACCGTTGATACATCGTCTTTAGTTAAAAATAATGAAAAAGAAGGCTGTACTGTTGTGAGGTGCTGGAAAAGGTGAGAATTCCTTGCTGACCCTTGTGATCGGTTTAAGCACTGAAGCATGAGTTTTATTTTCTTCCTTTTGACTGAAGAATTCTTTTGTCTTTTTAAAAAATCCAGCAGTATAAATATCACCTTCAATTTCTTCCAAATTTTCCAGTCTTTTACTCCATCTTATCTTTTTAAATGTGGGAGAAGCATAAAGAAAAAGGATGGATCTATTTTTACTCCATCAACATAGTTCGATCTCAGCCAAAAGCCTGATCCAGTGAAAACTGATGGGATACCTAGGTATTATGTTCTGCTTTCTCTTAGGCTGCATAACCTACATTTTTGAAATCTCTTGCCAAATCAATCAGTCTGCATGGAATTTACCCTCAGGTACTTCAGCACCAGCAATAGCTAAAAGCTTAGTGATTATCTTCACGATCTTATAGAAGATGAGCAAGTTCCTAGAGGACTGGCAGAGGAAAAACATTATACATACATTTAAAAGGGGGGTGAGAGGGGTGGGGGTGAAGGGAGGTGATCCAGTGAATTATAGAGCCTTCAGCCTAACTTCAGTACTTGGAAATTTACTGGAACAACCAGCCAGTTTTTCAGTATCTAGAGGATAATGAGGTGCTAAGGAATGGCCAGCATGGCTTTGTGAAGAGCAAGTTGACAACAAACCAGCCTGATCTCCCTCTCTTTGGTAAGATAGCTAGCCTAGCAGATGCAGGATAAAAAAAATGCACTGCATCTTGATTTTTGTAAGATATTTTACACAGCTCTACAACTCATTGTCAAAGGCAAGATAGAGGAATATGGCCCAGGTGAAATAAGAGTAAGACAGACTGGAAAATAACTCAAAGAGCAGCTATCAGTAGCTCAGTGTCTCAGCTACTTGGAGTCGACACCAAGTGGTCCTGCAGGATTTTGCTTCATGTCCAGTACTATTCAATATTTGCATTAACAGCGTGGATGATGCAGTATGGTTATAAAATATGAGGATGACATCAGGCTGGGAGATGTTGTAAACACTTGGGAAGATGGGGTTAGAATTCAAAATGATCTTGATAAATTGGAGAAAGGGTAGGAAATCAATATGAGAAAATTCAATAAGGAAAAGTAGAAAACACAAGCCTTAGAATGGCAAAATGAAATGCCCAGGCATATGGAGATGAATAATGGCCTAGGAATCGGATTATAGGAAAGGAGCTGACCACAAAGTGAATAGGAGCCAGCACCTCGATGCATGGATTGTGGTAAAGAAAGAAAATGCCATTCTGTGCTCTATCAACAGAATGTCATGCGTGTTGCGTGTCTCATATGTGAAGCACTTATACTGGCATCCTCAGCATAGAAAGGCAGCACATCACACCTTAAAGAAGATGTGGCCAGACTCTCAAAACTGCTCCTGGAAAGACAGCAAGAAATTGGAACAGTAGTCTGGAAAAACAGGACTTGTGAAAAGGTTAAAAAATCGTATTTGCTGAGTCCAGAAAAAGAAGATTTGGGAGAGGGCATAAAAACAGGCTTTAAAAAAGTGTAATACATATTAACAGGTGTAATAAGAAGAGTGGTGATCTACTTTTTTTCTTAGTTTCCAGGGACAGCAGAAGGTGCAGTAAACCTACTTTGAAGCCAGAGGAATTTAGGTTACAAGCAAATCAAACCTTTAGTATAAGGTGGGTGAAGTATTGGAAGAGATGACCGATGGAAACAGTGAAATCTGCACTTTTGTAGCTTTTAAGAAAAGGTTAGAGAGTAGTCTATTGGAAGTTGTATTGGTGACTTTTGATCTTGTATCAGAAGCAAAAGACAGAAGGAATTTAGAAAAGTCCTACATTTCTATGACCCTGAAACTTCTAAAATCACATCTTACAATGTAAAAAAAAAAAAAAAAAAAAAGTGCTTTAGACTTCCTCTATCACTCCTTTGGGTCTTTTCACCCTTTCCCTTCCCCCTCTGTTAGGCTGAATCCACATGTGCTGTGAATTGCCTTTACTGTGTAAGTACTCAAATAAACCAATTAGTCTTACTAAGTGGTAGAGGCATGGTTAATACTTTTAAGCATATTTCAATATAATAAATGAACCCTAGGATGATCACTGCTTCTCATGATAATTAGAAAAAATATGAAGAAAAAAACTCATGCTTTACTTGACCATCATAAGAAACTGGTCTTTCCAGGAGGGGAGATGACCAGAACGTGCTTGGCTGTGATTGCTTTACTGTGGGGCTGACTGGGAACAGTGCATTCACCCCAGCTGCACTCTGATTGCTCCCACAGGTCTCCACTTCTATAACAGCACTAATTTCATGACAGGTAAATCAGATCCAGAGCCTTGTATGCCTAAATGCCATTTTTTAGGTTATCCCTGCAAGTAGGAGGTTGTACCCTTGTTCCCTGTATAAGGATTTTTGTGGTGTAGAGTATTCCATAATCTCTCTAACCACACTAAGCTGCCACCTTATTTCATAAAATGATCACCAAATGATGTTGTATTGATTCAGAAGGGGCTTCTGTTTCTGTATGTGTTAACTGAAAGTTTATTAAAGTCTGTGTTAACATACAAAAGTGCTACCTAGGCAGAACTCCCCGCAGCTTTGTAAAAGACTGTTCTTTCCTATTACCTTCCAAATCCCCATATGTGAAGATAAGGACTACCCACCCACTTTTGTTACTGATTCCTGCCTCAGAGTATAGGCTCACAGTCTCAGTATCCAAGTGAAAATAATTAACTGACCCTTCCTGTTAAGTACAACAGATTTTCAATAAAACAAAGTTTGAGCCCCAGTGACTCCATCGTAACTTGTACAGCATCATGGGGTATAGTAAGACACTCCTCCTTGCATTCGTCAGTTAAGATATAAAAGAGCCCTATTTTAAAAATGATCAGAACTTACTGTAATAACAGGTGTTCTTTCTCATGTCCTATAAACTCACTCTTCTGTTTATCTAAATTCACTTGCAGCTGGCATTGATTCACTTTTGGCCTGTACAGTCTTACAGCAACGTTCTACATTATTGCATTTCATCTTGGATGTGCCACGTTTCCATTGCAAGCAGTGTTTCTCTGTGCATAAGACCAAATTTTCCCCAAAAGTCTCTGGCCTAGTCTCTAGATTTGTACAGATTTTGCACATGACAAATCTGACTTGCTTTGCTTATTTGCACCTTCCAGTTGACTTCAGTAAGAATATTCAGGTGATTAGGGCCATGAAGATATGACCTGCAGTTCCACAGAGGCACATAAAAGAATTACAACACCTAACCATATACTTTGCAGGTACAAAGGTAGCTTTGGCATTCAAAAGGCCATGTTAAATGTCTATATTATATAATTTGTGACCATTACCCATTAATTGTCTCATTAGCAAGAATGAATAACTGCAGGCACAAAATAGGTCTGAAGAAACTAAAATTTTATTCAGGTACTATTTATATTACTGTGACATTCTTTGGGATGGAAGTGCAGTATAAATTCATAGTATTACCTGTCAAAAATCTATCACCTCTTCTCCAGCCACTAAAATATCTTTCCTTCAAGAAATACTTTTCCTGCCAATCACATGATAATAAGCAAAATGCAGCCCAAATGAAATTTTCTACTTTTTAATGTCAGAATGATCTCCGCTTGCATAACAGAAGGGGACTGGGTTTCTTAATCAATATTTCATTCACCTAAAATAAATTAGTATAATATAATGTAATAAAATATACTATAAAGTAATGTAATTCAATATAATATGACACGCATGGAATGCATGGTGTCTGTTTTCCCTAGAAGATATGATATGCTCATGAATATGCATCATTTGATAATATTAGGAAGGGCAAACCCAACACACATGCAACTCCCATCCATAACTACCTGGACAGCTCTAATGCGTGGGGACTCTAAGTCACC
This sequence comes from Anseranas semipalmata, assembly GCA_013399115.1. Lineage (NCBI taxonomy): Eukaryota > Metazoa > Chordata > Aves > Anseriformes > Anseranatidae > Anseranas > Anseranas semipalmata. The sequence continues at coordinate 556,885 of VXAA01006405.1, forward strand.
TTTAAGTCCAGGGCTTGAGACACATTGAAGAAATGATCCGATTTGATTAAAGTCAGTTGCTGCTAATTTCTAGATAAATATTGAAGGTAGAGTAAAAAACCATTGAATGTGACTGACTCAGGAAGCCACAGAGAAAAGCTGTATTTTCGGAAGAATTTAAATAGAGAAGTTGTATCTTGCAAAACTCATACAGGGAGAGCATTGCAGGTTGCTGGTGTGATGTGTTGGCATGGTGGGTTGGGCTGTCCCGTTTCTGCACAGAGACAGTCTCAAGCACCACTGTCCAAGGCTGGAACAAGGTTTTCTGCTTGTCCTTTGCTTTGTCTACAACACCTTCTATGCCTACCTACATCTTCCACCTGCCCCAGCTGGCAGAGGCAGTATCTGGGGTCCCAGAAGACCTCCTTCTCCAAACATTTTGAGAGATGAGGGACCCTTTGCTGCTGCCCTGGGCAAAAGCTGGGCACCCTGAGGACACCCTGAGTACACTTAATATTCAGGCAGAGGAAAGCCTTCCTCACCAGGAGCTGACCCGAGGGCTGTGCGTCCCTGCCTGCTCTGGCCCATGGAGGTCCCACGGTCCCCCTGCGACAGGGTCACCACACCATGTGGGGCAGGTAGCTGGCTGGGAAGCTGGAGAGATGGCCGCATCTGAGCTAAGAGGGCAAAATAATCACTGCTCTTTGTCTTGTGCCAGAGGAGGGAGGAGGAAAGTGAGTACTTCCTCACACGCAGGAGCTGCACTGCCCCACTTGTGGAGGTTTTCACCTGTCTCTGCAGCTTTCCTTAAAGGACAAAGGAGTTTTTCTCTAATGACATTCCCCACACACCATTAATTTCAGTGGGTGGACTCTGTAGCAGTAGTTCCTAGTCATTTTGCTATGAAGAAAAATTGAATAAACATGTGAACAGTGATTTGGAAAGAAATATGTCAAGGACAATAAAACTTTTGATTTCTGGTTTAACATTCATTCAGTATTTCAAGAGTAGCTGTAGTGTCTGTCCAATGCTGTTAATTAGCATAACTGAGCTTCATTCACTGTAACTATTCTTTTCAAACACATACATTGTTATATATCCCCCATTTTGTTTTCCCACAAGGCACATTTCAAAACAACATGTGCTGTTTCTGATGCAATACCATATCAATCTGATTATATTGTACATAATAAGATATGCCCTAAGATAGAGCACTGCGAGATATTTATTTAGAAGGACACCTTTGATGTTATGCGAACTAAAGAAATCTTTAAATTCTACTGAAATAAAAGTGAAATTTAATGTCACTGTAATCAATCTTGATCCACTGCAGAAGTCAGGGCTCTGTACAAGTGCCATTCTAATCTACTTCCAAACACAAGTTTCCAACTAGACAGTCAAGACACGCGGATTAGCTCTTTGAACAGGAATTTTCTGAAAGCACAAATAGAAATGTATGTGCCTAGTGCCTATTTTACAAATCAACTTTTCAATTAGAAGAGTTTTACAACTTGTTTAAGAATAACATGTCCATGTCACTGTCACTCTTAAGTAATGTATGGGTTTAAAATTAGAGCCTCCTTGAACAGACTTTGAGGAGCAAATAATGGAATTATTCCAGAGCCTTTTATATGGATACCGATGACTGCAACAGACAGCTACTTAATATTTCTGAAGAACTGTTTCAGACAGCTTGTCCAGATCTTAGAGAACACAGCAGAATCATTTGTTTCTTACCAACACAAAAATACAATTCTTTCTAGATCTTTCCTTTTTTCAAGCAACCCACCATATTCAATGAGAAGCAATACAGAAAATATACTTTATGCCACAGAGAAAAAGAAATAGTAGCTTTACAACATACCTTTCACTACGTTTGCACTTCTCTGTGCTCCTGTCATTTGCTACAGCAGCTCAGTTTATACACTGCCTTTCTCTTGTGCACTCCTGGGCAGTACAACAGGCGCTTCAGCAGCTCTGTCCTCTTTTTAACACAACCATCTCTAAAGAAAAAGTTTCATTTGTATTATAGTATGCGGCAACTTTCAAGGAAAAAAAGACATCACCACAAACCAATCAGGATATTCTTTGTCTGAAGATCTAGCCTCTTTCTCAACTGATGCACTAGTATGTGAATGAGGCCAGTAATCCATGAGGTGAGGTATACAGAAGCCATTCACTAGAAAAGATGCCAGGCGAACATAAGCTACATGGGTGGATGGTGGGAACAATAGCAAACATTTCATGTTGAGGTGGCTGGGAATGAATAATGCATGTGTTGGGGAAACAGTTGCCCCATTCTGGCATGGGGAGGATGGAAAGAGTGGGCGTGGGAGGTATTTTCCTGATCAAGTTAGCATTTCCAATTAAAATCATCATGTGCATAGACCCAGAAGACACGATATGACAATAAAACAATGTGCAAATATCGAAGGGAGAACCAATTACCGTTATATGAACCCACAAAGAAAGCAGCTCAGATGCAAAAATAATATTTTACGCAGGCAGGCAGACATACACAAATGAAACCAAAGGACCAAGGGAAATGTTAGCAGGCTACATGTTCTTTTGATCTGGTATTTTTTAGATATGCCATATAAATGAATGCTCATCTCAGCTGAACCACCCTTTCAAATTATTGTTAATTAAGTAATAATCCCTGAGAAATCTGTCATTACCAACAGTTAGGAACTGGTTTATTATGTTTGCCCCAGGCTATTAATGCTCAGACACAACGGCCACTAATTGCAATAAGAACAAATTTCCCTAGAATTACACATGCATCTTCTAACTATCTGGAGGCATAGTTTTGTTTTAAAACTTTGCTTTTTAACTTGTGTAACTGGAGCATTGGTCAGTCGGAAATTCTCTAATCGTTCCTCACAGAAATCACCATTAACAAAAAGAAAGCAGATTTTCATTAGTGTTGTACATTATTAAATTTTTATTGCAGACAACAACAGCAGAGGTTATAATCCCGATAAACAATGCATCAGCTCCAAATCCAGCAGTGCTAGCAAAAGCATTTTCAATCAATGCAATCAGCTTTGGATCAGTCCCAACAATTCCTTTAAAAACAAGGTGGGGGGGCGNACATTACATCTCTTTTTCTGTAACACATTATTAAAGTAATGAGAAATCATTTCTGGGATGTCAATGACCAAACTATGACATTTATTTCTGTCAGCTGTTTTCAGCATAGACAAGTCAGCTGGCCAGAAGAATTACCACCAACTATTGTTAAAGGGATAAATTGAGAAAATTAATCCAGAGGCAAGGAAAAAAATCTACCTGGAATTTAAAGTGATTTGCTCCACAAACACTTTTCCCTCTGCTCAGGAGCAGAGTGTAAGGAAAAAGCCTTAAAGAAAAGCTGCCATTGTCATTGCATTTTAAAAGCATCCACATGACAATTTTAAAAGAACTGCCATTTCAGCTATTTCTTAAATAACCTCTTTCTTCCTCCATAATCATGTAATGTATTTCTTTCACCTTTTGACTAGCACTTTGTTTTTTTTTTTTTTTTTTTTTTAATAAACTTACACACTCATTTTGCAGGAAATTATATTTTAAAATGCTTCTCAGAGGTGTTTTATCCTAACAGTTTCATTTGGGTTGAATTAATGCTGAATTCTGATTTGCAAAAATAGAAGGAGAGGAAGAGAGGGAGAGAAAGAGAAAGAAAAAGGCTTAGCTTGTACCCCAGTTCCAAAACACACTTATCATTTGGAAATTCACATTTCCAAATCAATCTTATGGTAACCTTTATCTGTAATGACAGAATTATTCTGATACTTCTAAAACACATACAGCAGCAGTATAGTTATCTACTGGACTAGATAGTCAAATGAGTTTCCTCCCTCTTTCTTTGTCAGTTCAGTTTGTTTTCAAGCCTGCAGTGCCAGTTCTCAC
>VXAA01006405.1:560802-619965 GCA_013399115.1 Anseranas semipalmata
CTTTAATATTTTTATTCTTTTTTTTTTTTTTTTTTTTTTTTTTTAGGTTCTCGTCTCTCTTTTTTCCCCATTAAGATTCGAATGGGCTGGTACCTCAGCCAATATGTCTATACATGCCTGAATAGACTTGCAGAAAAGCGGGGTCTCCTTTTGTCTGGGCCCGTATGGCTGTATGTCATTCCGCACCGATAGGCAAGGGCTTCTCTCTCTGTGGGAGATTTCCAATAATTGCCAGAACAAATTAAACTGGGGCTTATCTGTTCCTCTCTCTTTTCAGCTTGAAAATGGAGGGAACTGAGGAACAAGACCAATTTTAACTGGTGACAATGCACCGTAGAAATAGATTGGATACAGCTTGTGTGAAGTCATGTTGTAGTCAGCAGTGGCAGGACACTGCTTTGAGGAGTGAGGTGGTGGTGTGCTACATGGACCCAGCCAATCTGCCAAGCTGACAAAGAGTACAAAATGAGTTGGGAGGTTAGGAGCAGTCCATATAATCTCCATTGTAACCGGTGGAGGTGAAGAAAGGAGTATTTCTGGTCATACTTGAGTGGACTGGGCAGCCCAGAAAAGCAGAGTGGACTGCAGTGTGTAAAAAGGACAGACATAGCATATCTTGAAAAAAAGACAGGAGGTGTACAAACAAGTTCTGATATTCCCCACCACCACCTACGCAGTTTCCCCCAACATGCACATCTCATGACTCAGTCTTTGGGCAAGTGTCATAAAGTACAGTCTTAACTCTCAACACAGAGGGAGAGTAACGAGGACGAGTTCTGCCCCGCCTCTGCGGTGAGCACTTGGCTGTCTGGGGCTGAAAAGAGTGTTTTAAGAGATAATATAGTTATCAGACACATATTTTCTATAGCAAAGAGCTGTCATCTTCCTTTGCAGATGAGATAAAGTGAGTTCAAAGTGCTTTCTCCAGGCAAAGATAGACTCAAAGCCGTGCAGCGGAAATGAATTCTTTGACAGTGTCTGACAGGCAGAAATGTGAACCATCAGATTTGTATGGGACCTTTAATTCTTGGGGCTGCTGAATGCCAATGAGAAATATTAGGATCTTCTCTTGACCAACATGATTACTGCTATCACACAAGAATATGTCAAACACCTTTCAACATGCTGTTGTCAGTCAAGCTCTAAAAAGCCATCACTCACTGTAAACCATCTTCTCAACTACCACTCTGCATCAGTCAGGCTCTCCCAGCCTCATAGTCATTGAGAAACTAAAGTGAAAAAAAAAATAAATCCAGCAGTACTTAGTGTTAGGTTTCCTTCTCTTTTTCCCTCAAGCTCTCATGTTCCTGATCCATATCAGAAAATCAAGAAGGAAGTCGTGAAATGGTCATTAATGCAGACCAGAGGGTGTAACTTCAGGTTACAATTTACTCAATGCAACATCTGTAGTTAAGGTCACCATACAATTCCTAGGAAAAGATGTTTTCTTTTTCTTTTTTTTTCTAGGAAAAACTTTTTAAGGTGTTGCCCGAATTGAACCATTTGAATTAAAACTCTCCCATTTTTGTTGAATATTTCATCAAGTACTTCTGTAAATTTTCCTTCCAAAAGGTTCAGTCATATTCAGAAGAGAAGCTAAGGAATAACATACTACTTGCCCACGTTAAAGAAGCAGAGCAATTTTTTTCTGGATATTTGTAAAATCTCCATCCTTTTGACCAAGTACTTCACATTTGGTAAGGAATGACACATCTGACTGTGGTGTATCCCATGAACACAAGTTATATGGTCAAGCTAAATGCCTTTTAAAGGAGTAGTGCTTCCACATACTTGGTGGAGATATTTGCGTCACTAGCCTAAATGCCCCCAGGACTCCGTCTTTGCAAGACCTTCTCAAGCCTCTGGCTAAAAGTAATTTTCTCAGAACTTCATCTTGAGGCTGTAGGTTGGGATCCAGGTCTGGATGTGGACACTGGTCCCACAAACAGCTACTATTCTGTAGGAGAGCCTCCCTCTGTGCCCTCAACTACTGACTTTCTGATGTGTAACCAATGTAAGGAAGGAAGTTACCTAAGCTAAAAGGGAAGGGGCAAACACTAGACCTAAAGGCAGTAAGGGAAAGGGAAATAGGGAGTAAATTGGAGGTTGATATGGTGTAGAAAAGGGGATTGAAGGATGAATGTGGGAAGAGATGTGGTGAGAGATTGCGATGGGCAAGAGTAAGGTTCTCTTCTGAGAGTAGAGATGCTGCTCTGCAAAGCCTCTACACCACTCATAGCAGATTTGGAAGATGCAGTTAGATGAGCAGTTGATATGATGAACAAACCCCCTGTGTGGTGGTCCTACGGTCCCTTAACCCAGCCTTTTCTTAGGCAGCTCCTAACTGTTCAACATTTTCTGGGTTTAAGATTCACCACCCTCTGGTATGATTTGCCAAACAGCTGATCATTTTCTACTCATGGAGGATGGATTCTGAATATAGACAGTGTTTGAACTACCAAAAATTCTGAAGCAGCTTGCACGGGGCATGCAAAAACAATGACCTCTGTGTCTCAGTTCCTCATTTGCAAGGCAGGAAAAATGTGGTAAGAGCACCTCATCTCATTTGAGCAATGAGAAGGTGTACATAAAATGGTGATGCCAAAATCACTAGTCATTTTTGCCTATTTTGTTGTAAAAGTAGGGAGTAGCAGAGGACTTTGAAAGCAGTTACAAACTTACACCTATAGCAGGATAAGATGGTTAAAAACCCAGAGGATGAAGTAGACCAGTTCAAGAGCCATATCAAATTTACTGAGATTATTAAGACATAAAACCTTCATTGGGATTCTTTCTTTGGGGGGAGCAAAGAAGCAAAGGGTCTATATTATTGAGCTTTTATGGACTTTGGAGACTACTTACAATTGCAACTAATTGCAGTATGGCATGAGTTACAACGCTGGTTTGAGGCCAAATCAGTCTATACTCTTTATAAAACATCTTCAGTATCATATTTGGTGTAGAGCTTGGGACAAATGTCAAGCTAACACAAGAAAGCACTAGGATTTTGCTATCTATTTGCTTTTATACAGATGAGTTCATTGTAACATTACACACAAAAAGCAAAAACATAGGAAAAGAAGTGAAATCATCAGGAAAAAGCAGAGGGATGGAAAAAAAGTAAAATGCAATGTCATATTTTTAGTTTGTAATGTCAATCCTGAGAACAGCTCTTTGACCTTAATAACTTTGCTGACTTGTGAATCTTAAATAAGCAATTTTGTTTCTTAAACAGCCCATAACTAAACTAATTACTTAAAGAGATGTTTTAATTTTAGATCATTTTTAAATGTCTCTGGAGGAAGCTATGGAAAATTCTTAACAGGTTCACTTTTCATTAGGTACTCAAGAAAAAAATTAGCAAAGTGCAAGTTTTACAGTATGATTTTCAGTTCTAAAAACTGTGAACAGTCAGCAAAACTGGAATGGCAAATCCATTCTGAATTGACTTTTTTATAGTCATAAGCCTGTGAATTCATCTTTTTCAGAAGCACACACTTCAGAGACTGCACTATTTTAGCCCCATATGTTCTTGTTTCTAGCTGTTTTTTTTTTAGTCGGGGCAGATATGAGCTAGCCAGCATCCAAGGAGCTTACATTGGAAAGGGGTATTTTTTAAAACCCTACAGAAATCAGCTTGTTTCCCTCTAGAAAACACAGCAAAGACAATAAAACCTACATTCCCGCAAACAAAATAAGCCCTGATACTGTAGGCTTAATTTCAGTCATTATTTATATTCAAGAAACCTCCCTTACTTAGGAGAGGTCGGTAAAGGGGATTTCATGTCTATAAAATAGGCTAGATTGTCATTGACTTCAGTCAATGCCATGCTGGAGAAATCTCAATATGGAATAAATCTGCCCTTTCTCTTTATAAATTGGACTAAATATAAAACTGCCTTTATAAATAGGCAAATGCATGCATAGAAAGTAAACTTTTGCAGAAAAATTAAAGATCAGAAAGTAATTGCATGCCAGGGTGAAGTTAGAAATGACTTTCGAAGCCAACACACAGCAAAGAACAGGCAGTGCTCACTGGAGGAATGGGTACCCATTTGCCTGCCCACGACAGACCTCGTGGGTCTGTCATCAGAGCCTTGGGAACAGAAGGCTGACTTTGCTCGTTGAGGCACTCGGTCTGCCTGGCCTGCTGCTCTACACTGGAACAAAGCTGGTGGCTCCAAAAGGCGCGAGATGCCTCGTCAACCGGCCAGGTGGCTGGGAAGAGAACAAAGCCTTCCTGAACCAACCACGTTTACCTTGAACTCTGTTAATCCTTTATCCTCTTACCGTGGCTGTCAAAGGCTTACACTGCCTGGTTGCATTCAGACTGAGCGCAGCAGTAGCCCAACACAGGCTTGGGTGGTGGCTGCCCTGCTGCTCCACGTCCTTGGACTTGGCTGGTCCTACCAGAGGGCTCCCTGGCCAGGGGCTTTCCCCCACCCCGGCAGCAGTGTGAAGAGGCGCGGGGTGCCCCTGCGACCAGGCAGCTGTTTTGCTGTTTGTTGTGCTGGGGCAGAAGTGACACCGTGGTGACCTTGACCGTCTTTGTGGCTGCTGACCTTGTGCTCAGAGCACCGAGCTCTGCGAAGGCCGCTGCAGCCACTCACATTTTCTCGTCGTACATTCGTAACAATTTTTTTCCTGGTTCAGCAAACATACAGTGCCCAAATAGAAACAGGCCCCTTTCTAGATGTATCCTGTGGTAGCTTTTAAGCACTCGTGTCACTCTGCATTAGGATGCCCGGGGCTTTTAAAAGCTAGGGAAGGGCTGGAAAATATCGTGAGTGGGAAATCCCCAAGGAACACCCACTTGCCACAGATACTTCTTACTAATTCTGCAGATGGCATGTTCCTTCTTCTGAATAGGACATTAAAATGAGCTCTTGCTTACGTGAGGCTATTAAAAGATGCAGTAGTCCTTCCAGCAAGGGCAGTGGTGAAGTCTTCTGTGTCCTTTCCAAATTCCAATTTGGTTAATTACATGTGTAAGGCACAGTGCAAAGCTTCATCACTAGATGCTTGATTCCTGCTAATACTTTCTGCCTAGATAAATTCTCTCTGCTTTTTCACCTGTGTGTAGCAGCCATCTTCAGTTCCTGTCCTGGGCTATTCGACAATGTACAGCCTTTTTAACTGCTGTTCTGTTTTATTCCAGATGTGATCTGGGGACAAATGAAATGATTCTTGCGCATATAAAATCCATAAAGATGAAAGGTGTTATAACTGTATGTTAATTATTCATCACGAGTATTACACATACTAATGTTTTCCTCAAAGTACAATGCACCCCACAGAGCCGTAAACATGTTAAAGAGCTGTAGTTTTTCATTTAAATTTGGCACAGAACTCAAATGAATTTCACCAAAGAGGTAGCATCAAGATCAGATTTTGTGAATATAAAATCCCTTCTTCACCTAGGGATGAGTTTAGAGAAGGAAGGAACAAAGAGTTCAAAAATAAGTGTTGTTGATAGCTCCTAGTGCACCATGAAGTCTTTGCATCAGATGGAGCACAATTCAAAGCCACCCACTAACGCACATCCCCATACGCACAGCAAGGATGCTGAAATCTCTGCTGAGCACAGAACTGCTTAACACTGGCTGCAAAATTACCCTGTAGGCTGTCCAGCCTGATTAACTACTGACGTCAACAAAAATAGCAACTGGAATTTCCTGCAGCTAAATATATTTTTGCCCTATAAAGCTGTTTTGGGTCTAAATACAAAGATCTCTGCACAACCGTGTGAAACAATCAACTACTAGCAGTAACACTTAATGGCTCTGTTCGATGTAAACTGTGCGCTTAGGAGTGATCATGGTATAATTATAGAAAAAAGTGCATTAACAAATAAGGCTTTAAAGGAAAAAAAAAAAACACTCAAAATCAGATAGTAAGTTGGAAATGAAGTTGTGAATCTCAGGTAAATTCAATAAAAACTGCAGTCACTCCAAATAGGAATAGCAATAAAAAAGCCTTGGTATTATATCATTATGAATGAGTTGGTGAGCATTCTGCTGTTGTCTCACTTTTTCTAAATTCTGCCAACAGATGCTATTAAAAGGAAATAAGATTAAGTTGTAAAATTGAATCTTCTGCAGTGGTAATCACAACAGACTAAATGACTGTCTGTCCCCAGTTCCTAACAGGAGGCAGCAAGGAGCTTTCCACTTAGTAAAGGGGTATTAATGCTGGAATTTTCTTTCCTTACAAGTCTGACAAAGCCCAAGGTTGAAGTGAAACGATGGACTACAGGCTGTGAGCAGAGAGGTGAGACAGGGTGCTGGATGTGATCCTATCGCTAGATGAAAAGTGTGTCTATGAATATGTTTGTTTGTGTACCTAGACGTACAAGCACATATATTTTTAGCCTAACATCAGGAAAAAGATTATATTTCGGCTTCATAATATAATCCAGTTATATGATGGAAACACATGAAACAACCGCTGCCCGAAAAGGAGAGCTCCGATGGGAACAGTGACTGGCAGGAAGGAGAGGGAGTCAGTGTCAGGACACCTGGGACAAGTTCTGTCCTGGGATGCAGAGTGGCAAACGCAGCTCCCAGCCCCAGTCAGAGGGTGCATCCAGGGCTCAAATATCATGCTATAACGTCTCACCCACCTTGGAGCTGCCAAGTATTCAGTTTCTAGCAGGTGGGAGACGGCAGTTTCCCAAGCACGCGTGGTGTAAAAGGCAGAGCAGGAAGCTGCTGCAGGCCAGCCAGGAAACCTCATCTGTGTGACCCTGTATAAATCCGGCATGTGCTTCACTGGCCTTTTCTTTACTGCTGACTGGAAAACACAATGATCGCTGCAAGCAGGAGATAAGTGCAGCAAGTTCAAAACCGTTTTATGTTTTGGATGTGGCGTTGCATTAACATGAAGAAAATCAGAGGAGCTCATGCTCAATTATTTAGATTTGTCTCATCTGTCCAGCCCGAAGAACTATATAGGGTCGCAGTGCTGTTATCTCAGTCTTTTATGCTAACAGACAGGATTTTTGTTACACAGGAAAATTAGAGATATGTACATTTTCTGGGGTTTGATCACTACACAGCCTGGCTGCACTCTCCAGCAGCACATGAAATATGCAACCCATGTCAGCTTCTCAACAGGCGCATCCCTGGCAGGTCTCCTGAGCTCCAGTCTCAGCAGCAGATAAGACGTTATACATCATTAAAACAGCACCAATCGGCCACCTATTACTGGTGCAGGAGAAAGACTCATTCAACAAGTGTTCCCAGTAAGGAATAATCACTAATAATGAATGCTGCATGAAATTCTACGTTATCTATTGAAACATAGGCCAGAGTACCACAAAAACATCTCCAATGGTACTGAAACTTCAGCACAAGCACTAGAATAACATTCCAAAAGCTGTTTGAAATTAGATATTTGGATTAATATTTACACACTTATTTAAGGGCCCTCAGCTCCGACAGCTCCCAGATGATGCAGACAACATGGCTGTGAAAAAGTTAGTATGCATCTTAGTAGGGCATTTTAGTCTCCAGTTAATGTGACTGGAAAACATAGTTTTCCCGTAATATAACAGACAAATCTGGGGGATTAATTTTTGGTGGAAACAAACACTTTCCTCCAGGCTTCCCATAAGAAATGAAATCTTCAAGGTTGTTTTTTTTCTTTTCTTTTTTCTTTTTTTTTACTGTTGGATATTTGAGGGTGGGGTAAACAGAGGGCAACAAAAATGAAAGGTTAAACAATACCAGGTTTCTCAGGCTATGTTGAAAACACTAGACAATGCCTACTGTGCTCTGTTCAAACACACAGTTGCTGTTCTGAAGAGCTGCCCATATGGAAAATTTCTCTCTTTGACCAAGGAGGCTGTGTGAGAATCTCTGCTCTCTGGGAGCGCTTCTGCCCTGCCTCCCTATCATCTCACTAAGGCGGACTGCTGCATCTTGTCCTGGGGTTTCTCCAAACCTCTCTTGAATTCTCACTGCAAGCAAGATGAGCTTTTTATGCAGTTCTTTCACCTTCCGCTGGACTCCCAAACATTCAGCACCTTTTCATTGCAGACAAAAATGTTTCTTCCTTTTGCTTTTTGTGAGTGTCAGGGTTCACTTGACTTACAGCGCAATGGGGGCACCGATGTCTGACTCTAAGCTGGCACCCATTATGCCCATATGCAACCTCCCTAGGCTCTGCAGATGTTCAGAGGGCTCGGGGATGCCCAGGGCTTGCTCAGCCAGCAAGAGGGCAGCTTCTGATAGGCAACATCTGTGTAGCCTCACATTTTTTGTAGCTTTGCAGTTTCAAAATATAGCTGCAATTCGCATTGCTGTGAGCAGTATCACTTGTATCATCAGCCTTGAGAATAAAGGATTTCAGCTGGATTTCCCAAAGAAATGGGTGTACAGTACTTTTTTTCTGCCTGTCAGTCCTCATCTAATACAATTGGAATCCATTTAGCCAATTTCAACCCTGTTTGACAGAGAAGATGTTATAGAGGATAAGGAAGAGGATTATATACGATATACACAAAGGACTTTTTTTTTTTTTTCACAGAAACTTTGTGTATCAGCTTTTCTAGAAGCATATTTGCTTCTTTAATGTGCCACATACATGTTGCTTGCACGGTTGTGTAATGCATGTCATCTTTTTAACACGTATTTACAGAGAGTTTAAAATATGCCCTGAGATCTTAATTTGGCATGAGAATGATAGTATGCAATTAAAATCTGAGACGAAATATAGCAAGAACATTGTAGGTTGTAACTGCAATTATTACCAGTAGGAGATGACGTGCCTGAGATACGGTCTATTATTTTGTGAGTGCGAGTTCTTCAGGGAAAGAACTGCAATTTGTTATGAGGTTGTACACTGCCAATCACGATGGTCACCTTGATCCTCTCTGCTAATGTAAGAAAGATAGATAAGATAGGATAGGATAGGATAAGATAAGATAAGATAAGATAAGATAAGATAAGATCATGCAATATCTTCGATGACCACAAGTGACACTAGAGTACTTCCCCTGGTTTTAGAAGATGGTGCCAACACTGCATCTTCAGCAAGCCCTGTGTGGTAAAAGTTAGTGACCTTTTAATGGTGACAGTTATATGAAGTGGTTTGAATAATTACCCATGAAAATATCCTTTTATATATCTTTACAGACATCTTGCAATGAGATGCTCTTTTGTGGCATTTTCATTTCCATTCTAAACCACATTAATGATTCACTGAGTTGGAGAATCGGATGGAAAAAAAAGTAAATAACAATTTGCTGCTTCCAGCGCTATTGCCTGGAGCCTCTGCCTCACAAGCCACTGGGCAACCTCCAATGGAGCAGGGAATTTGGGGTGCTCCACCTCGCACTGGAGTGCCTCACCCTGCTACAACTGCTCCCAGGCAGATGATGGGGAAAGATCGTCTGAAACAGCTGCAAACAGCTGTAAACAAGCTGCAAACAAACCTACGGAGGGAAATTCTCATTCGGTGTTGCTGGCTTTATCATCTGCATCTGAAAGTTTGCAATCCATTGCTTCTATTTAATTCAGCATATACCATACTGCAACCGAAAAAACAAAATGGGGGAGGAAAGAGGAGACAAAAATTGGAGAAAAGGAGACTGTGTAACAAACAAAAGGAGAGATTTTAAAGCTGTAATGCAGTTTAAAACATTAGCTTTTTATTTTGTTTTTGTTACCGCTGTTTCCTTTTTTCTTACAGATATTCAAGGCAGTATCTACAGAGTAAGAAATATCCTGCCCATACAGGAGAGGAATATGAGCTTAATTATATCTGTGTGCTTTTGCAGGAAATCACTGAGGTGATGGACCCACTTGTATTAATCTCATCAAACTCTTCTGCATTATTATCATCCTGCAGGAAAGTTAAGCCCACACAGACCTAAACCCTTTTCATTCAGAAGATAGCTCCCAAATCAGCATTTCTTTTCTGTTTTGCACTTTCAGTATGACAGACAGAATAAAAGATATGTTTAGAGAAAGGAAGCAGGCTCCACAATGCCCACACAGACCTATACAGGATATGAAATGGAATTTAGAAGCATTTTATGTCACGTCTCTTTTAGCCTGTTGGTGAAACTTAAAACAGTGGTGGTGACAATGGATAACAAATATCAATATTCATCTTTTCAAGGAAAAGTAACCTCAGATCATTATGAAGCTGAGGCTAAACCTCAGTTTTGCGAAATTCAGAGGTGGCATCCTCAGAAGTCTGAAGGAGTCTCAATCAACCTTAAGTTTTCTCTGCAGTTTGTTCACGGCTACATATTAGACAAATTCTCTACGCTCTGTTGCAGGTGGAGATGGTTCTACAGCTTTCAGGGTGTTTACATGAAGTGGTGAAGGGCACCTCAAAAATTAACTTAATTAGCAATGAAACAATCATAGGTTTCCCAAGATTTGAAATACTCTTTAAATAAAAAAATACCCCAAGTGAGAACAGTACTTCATCATTAACTTTCCTAGTATTTCAATCGACTCATTCTTGTGGGAAACAAACAGGTAGGGTAGAAGGAGGCAAGGCAGGATTTTTCCATTGTAAAAGTAGCTGTCACATAGAACATGAGAAACACAGAGTCTAGGACCTTGTGAGGAAATGAGCACCATGAGGTTATTTCCTGATGGTTTTTCAGTCAATATTTTCACAAATTCTCTTGATATGATACCTTCTGTCTTTAATTAAGATGCTGGCAGGTATGGTTTGTTTGAATTTATGCCAGAGGATTTATTCTAATCTCCTCCTTTTATGATATGCTCATCTGGAAGAGCAGAAAAAAAAACATTTCACCATTTCCAGTGAAGGGGACTCTATCTGATACTCCCATAGCTGTGTTGGAGGTCCCTGTGAATCTGGGCAGAAGAGAAACATCACCCAGACATGTCACTCCTCGAACAATCAGCGCTCGCTGTCTGCGGTGCGCTCTGACTCCCTGGCTCACAGTGAGCAGGACTGAAGTCAACGAGCAGCACTGGAAGTCAGTGCTGCAGTACCTGGAGCTGAGGGAGATCGCTTTGGAGGGTCTGAGTCAAGAGAGCAGCACTGGTCTATACGTCATGGGCCATATTCATCAGAAAGTCACAAGTGGAAAACAAGCATCAGTCTAGACCATTCCTAACACAGCTACTCAACCAGGACCAAATTTGCCATTGATGCATATTAAGAAAGTACTTCATGAATAGCTCACAGAATAAGGTTGCCCTCAGCATGAATACATGTATTGCAAACTGGCCACAAGCAGGGAAAAATGCTGCTTGAACAATATCCTGCGAATACGCTATTCAGCTGATTTGTATGGTAGCTGTTTAAAAAAAATCAACAAAACCTCCCCCTCTCGTCCCACTATTCAGATTGCTCTGCTCGCCACAAATGGCACCATGTGTCCCTGCCACTGCGCACCACGCAGCCCAGCCCACGCAGACGGCACACCACGTCCCTTAACCAAGGGCTCCCCGTGCTGCGTGCCCACGTTCAGTGCCCTCTGTAGCTGCTGTTGGTACAAAGGACGGACAGGAGATGCCCCTCGCCCTCACCTGGCTCTCCAGCCTCGCTTCTCCCTTCGCGCCCTGCTGCCCGTTTGAGCAAGACCACAAAGTCATTCAGGATTTTTCTTTCACATTTTGACTGCTGCAGCACTTTCCTGCCCTCCTCTCTTTTGCTCCGGCTCTGTAGGCCATTTGTTTGTGGCCTGGTTTATCTTTGCGAGCTAAATGGATGGCGCTTTTGGTGCATTCAGCCGGGGACGCGCAGAAAGAGCCCAGCCGCAGCCTGATGGCACTGACCCTGCACGGAGCGGGTCCGTCGCCTTGCCACCCCCTAGCACTCTCAGGACTGAAATACCCGCCTCTATCAGATGCTGTGAACATGTTTGGCTTTAATTAAGTCCAACAAAGCTATGTCGGGGCTCAGTAGGCTTGTATTTTAAATGCTAAGGTACAAAGGTACAGCATTGTTCCATTCCATGCATTAAAATGAGGATTCAGCATGAACTGCGTAATTAAGGACTGAAAGGAGAAAAAAAATGCAATTGAATTAAACCTGACAGCATAATGCAAGGAATCAATAGCTTTATTTGCTGTTTAATGATGATGATACTGTTTTCATTTCATTATATATGAGTCACAACCAGCTTTGTGCTGGCTTAATTGTATTCCTCGGCAAGTAAACTGAGGCATACAATTTGCACCCGCTAAAGAAAGCTTATTTAAGACTATCAGAATTTGGTCCTGAGCAATGAAATCAATTTGCTTCCAATCCAGCACACCAGATCATTTAAGCATGATATTCTTTTTTTCTTTTTTTTTTAAAGACAAATAATAAAAATGTCTTTTGACTGACGGGACAGAAAAAACAAAGGGGCTGTAGCAACGCATCTCGTGATCTGAGCCCTACAATGACCTGCTTCAGTTTTCACATGTTCAGGATTACACAGTAACCCCAGATTCCTCTGTCTCTCCAGCTTTTGGCTGTGGTTGAACGCAATGTATTTATTGCCTTTCCTTTTCATGGCCTCTCTACCAAAAATATCACATAAAAGAAGCAGAAAGAGGAACAGAAGTGGGTGAGAAAAGATCTCAGAGGAGCTAGCCAAGGAAGAAATGACTGTCACAAGTCTGAGGTCATTGTAGGTGTTCTTTTAAGCAAAGTAGTGATGAGGAACACTGTACTATTCATATTTCCTGAAGTCTTAGGAGTGTTTCAGCCTTGAAGAGGTTTGGCCATGGTATATCTGGAAAGGGATAGAGCTGCAAATGAGCTTCTGTAGACAGCGGATGCAAGGATGTACTGGCAAAATGAGAAAGAGGTCTTGGGCTGCCACCCATGACCAGCTCCTTTGTCTTTGTTTGTCCTCTTCTCATGGTCTGTTTTGCCTACAGTTCCTCTTTCTCCTCACTGTCTGGCTCTTTGTTGCTCTGGGTCTTTCAGGCAGCCTCTGTTTTTCCCCAGCACCCCGGTGAGGTCCAGCTGGGCTGTGCTCATCACTGTCCGGAGGGTGGTGAGCATCGTGGAGCCCTCCAGGAACCTGGGGTGCTCCGGTACCCCCGGACCCCGCGCACTGCCCGCAGCAGGGTGAAGGGGCAGGCACAGCCAAATCCAGCCCAGGCTGAGCTGAGCCCCGAAGTGGAGGTGAAATAGGGAGGTGCTGGGGACCATTCTGCTCTCACCCTGCCTCCAGGACAAGAGATGCAAGTGCTATTTCTGCTCCTCAGCTTTGGCCTGAAGTGGCAGCTTTCTCAAATTGAAATAGATTTGGTTTGCTTTTGCCCCAGTGCTCTCTTTTCCCTCCTTCTTCATCCTGCAGCACCTGTGCCACTGCTGCATGTTCAGTAGTTCATGTTCAGGGAAGTGGGGGGACTCATAATTATTATTGCCATTCCCAAGTTGCTTTTGCTTCAACGGCCTGTCCTTAATTCTGGTCTCAATTACCAGGGATCGCACGTTTTAATATTACTCTGAATTGCCAAAGTGAGGAGCTTTAAACAGCTCAACCGTCACATAACAGCTGAGGCCTAATATTGTTTTCCTCTAATCAAGAAATGTTAGCTGTGGAGAGGTGTTGAGGTGGGCCTGACAATAGCATCTCTGCATGGTAAAAGCAGATTTTCATGGCTTTGTGTAGAACCTGCAGATTTCCTTGGGGACCTAATGAATTAAACATTAAGCCTACGTATACTATGGTAGATATAATTCCATGATTAAATTCAGAAAAAAAGAAAAAAGCAAAAATGCATCCACAATGTGAAGACCTCCAAGACCTTTATGTCCCACAGCATCATCGAGAGTGTTAAAATGCAGTGTTATCCTAAGAAGTTCTTCTACAACAAAAATCACATTATGGGTGTCTATTATTTCACATTGATTTTCTGCATAAAATACATTCAGCTTGAGAATAAAATGTGTATTTGTTTCTTGACTGCAGACCTTGCAAACTGTACGTGGATCCGTATGGTTCACAGCTACCAAGCATGAATGGCTGATTGGCCAAACTGTACCACTGTTGAACATTGTGCAGTTCTACTGGCCACACTGCAATTAGGTAAGTTGCAACTAATTAGCTGTCTATAAACACTTCTGAGGATGATACAATGATGGAATAGAAACCTCATTTTCTGTCTGCCTATCTGCATTGAGTCTGCAGGGCAAAATGAAGAAAAAGCAGCAAAAGAAACTCAAGAGTTTTGTTAGACCCCTTGAGCAAGAAGGTGTTCTTTTTAAGTGGTAATTTTCAGAGTAAAGTTACATACAAATAGAAAAAATCCCTCTCCTTCCCCCTCCCCTTTGGGCTGCTGAATGCCTTATCAGTTGCTTTTCTCCCAGTGTAAGAGGAATCCTTGACAGAGGACCATCAGTCTCTTGGAATGGTAATTTGGGATTGATGTTTCAAGCGTTCATGAACCCTTTCCTCATACGACAGAGCCGAGGCCAACTGTGTAAAACCAGGCAAGGAAGGATTTTAAGGGAACTGCAGATTAAGATGTGTTCTCTGCTTCTTCCCATGATAGCTTCTGAAAGTAACCAAAGAAAGTGCTTTGTGAGCAACTGGTTTCCACACTGCTCCTTCCCCATCCATTAAGAAGATCATACGCAGCCTGAAGGTAAGAACACAACTTGGCCATGGAGACCTTTGGAAAATGGCACGCCTTCTCTTCAAGTTGCTCACAGCTGACGTTTACTACTTCCCTTTCACGAAGGCAGAATGTATGTTTTGGTTTTGGTTCTTGTGTAAGATCTGGGAAATTCAATTTCTACTGGCTACCAGATTGACTACCAGATCCCTGGCAGACTTTGTGGCCTCCCTTGCCTCCGGCTCCACTGGGGAAATGGGGGTAAGGGCACTACCCAAATTCCCAAGGAGGCTGTGAAGACAAATACATCAGAGTTTGTCAACAGCTTGGATACCATGCAGACTGAATAGATGGAGACCACACACAGCTGTGCCATTTACCCAGAGTTGCTATTTCAGTGCTGGCACACGTAAAACCTTTTCAGCCTAGGGGAGTATCTGACTCTCTAACAGCCGGGATGTATGATTTCTGAGGGCCTGCCTAGCCCAGAGAATCAGGTATTTTCTCTAAGCGGAGGCCTAATGCCTGACTACATCATACTTCAGGACTGGTTTGGGTGGGATTTCTACTTTGCAAGTTGTATTGCTTTTTTAAGTTTTGTTTTGTTTTGTTTTTCTCCTTTTGATCTTTAAACAAAGAAGGAATTGCAGAGTTAGAAAGAACCTTTATGTTCAAAACAAGAGGCTAGACTCACTTTGAATAAATACTAAAGCCCTAAAAAGAGCTTAAAGATCCATTAAGTAAAATCAAGTTGGAAGGTCCTGATTGTGATCAGATAGCTGCAGTATGTTAACAGCCTTTGTCTGTACGTGAGTGGGAGTACAGAGAGGGAAATGCTTTCATAGAAAATAAAGCAAACAGCGCTGTTATGTCTGGTTTATTAGGATATTAGGGGTCTGCAGACGAGCGAGGTAAACAACTGCTTTTATTAAAAGTAGCAGATCAATGCTATTAGATTAGCAGGAACTGAGAATAAAGCAGAAAAAAGAAGAGCATCTCTGCCTAGCTGCACTCTCTCTCCCACACTGTTGAGCACAATCCCTGGTTATGAGCAGAGGCAGCAACACACCCTGCCAAGTGGGCGATCAAATTTTAAGACCCAATTAAAAATTTCCCCAAATTTAAAACCTAAATGGAAATGCAGCCATCTGTCTATGCTGAGGAAGGGCACATATCCGCGCTGATGTAAGAGCAGATGAATGAGTGAATGACTCAGAAAGCGAACAGCTCCTCTTTGGCTCTCCACTCAGTTTTCTGTGAAGAACAAGCTAATCGAACCCAAGAGAGGTTGGCTTTCTGTTTTTTCTTGGCCAGGGAACAACTTCCTGCTCCAGCTGCTTCGTCCGTGCTCACGGAGGATGGCAGGAGGTGGGAGTCAGGAGCCCCTGCTCTTCCTCCCAGGCTGGGGCCAGCAAATGATCAGAGCTGACTGGGAAGCAGAGGCGTGGAGGTGCGACCTGTGGCTGGGAGCTCTGAAGGGCTCCTGGGAGCCCATTTCCAGGCTGATTCACTCCAAAAGTCAATGATTATGTGGGTATCATCTTTGGGCTTGCCTGTTCGTTGGTGTTGGAGAGCTTTAAAACTCACCAGCCAGAAATGGCTGTATGAACCTCTGTCCTTCTGCTGGCACCTCAGTATAAAAGCTTCCATGAAAAGAGGAACACGAGTGTTACTTTTTGTGAGCAGCTCAATGTCAATAGAGGGGTGGTTGTACCAGAACTTTTGTCCATGTATCTACCTAGGAAAATCTCACACTCTTTGCTGGTTACACAATTGGGTCATTTGGAAAGCAAAGGCGCACTTCAGGCCTTTCTTTACCAGTATTTGAAACCTTTTCTCTGTAGAATTAGCAAGAATCAAATTTGGAAATTAAAAAAATAAATAAATGGTGTAGCTTCTGAAAATTTTAGTTCAAGACATCAACTAATAATTAGAAAATTATTCTCTTGATAACCTCTCTATTACATTTTGAGTGTGTGTTTTAGACTCAGCATCTATCATGACGTTAATATATCTGAGAATTTCCTTGTATGTTCCATACATCACTGTTACATTAGTGATGAAACTGCTGCCTGTACATGGTCAAAACACTCATTTAATGATTTGATACATTTCTGTTGTTTATCTTTTCTAGAAGATCAATAATCATCAACTCCTGAGTGGAGTTAACTAGTCAGCTCACAAATTTCCATAAGGGTATGGCTGGCTTCTGCAAAAACTGCAAAAGGAAAGTCATTCTGGTTTCTGTTTTGTAAATCCACACACAACCAAATTTTACAATACCGCAAAAAGTTGTCATGAAATTCTCTATGACTAAGACTTCACTACTAGATGCTATGAGTAGATGATTTGCCATTGTAATAAATAAGGAAAGCTAAATTACACTTAGCAAATGAATGAATGAGCTCTTTAAGTGATCCATTATCCTCTTTATATTATTCTGTTCATGTGATATATTACAAAACTCAGTCATTCAAAATGGGTATCCTATTTCTTGTTTTACAGCGGATGTAATCAGGGAAGGACAAGGTAAGGTATGTACTTTGGGTTAATCAGCTGCACTTGTCCAGGAGGGAAATAATTTGCAATGTGCAGTTCTAGGGAAAACTCAGAGGTTGTAATGGATCACAAACTGACCAAGACTCAGAAATGTCCTGCTGGCACAAGAAAAGGAAACACCATACTGGGATGTATGAACAGGGAAACAGCAAGACATCTGAAACAGCCCTTCTTATTACAGTTGGCACTGAGAAGGCTTCACATGGGGTTGCATCCAGGTTTGAGCACTATGCTTCAACCATTGTGTGGCTCAACTGGAGACAGGGCAGAGGCAAGCACCGAGACAGATTAGAGGTCTGGAAAATGCGACTTCAGAGGAAAGCTTTAAGAAATTGCAGTCAATTAGCCTGAAGAAGAAAGAACCAAGGAAGCAGCGTTGTAACAGCAATCAAGTGCATAAAAGGATGTTGTGAAGGAGAAAGGCACAATCTGCTCCCCATGCCCATGGTGGATAGCCTACACAGGAGGCCTCAGTTCCAGCAAGGAAGAATCAGGTCAGGGACAGGTGGACTTAGGAGTGAGGGACACCTCATGAGGAGGAGCCTTGTGAAGCATCGTGGCAGGCTGCATGGGGAGGCTCTTGTATCTCCGTCCCCAGACAGGCTAAGCTGGAGGTATAACTGATCCTGTGTTCAGGAAGGGATGGCCTCTTGACCTTGCAGCCCTGCTTTCTTTTATTTTAGAGATGGACAAACTCTACTAAGCCAGTGCAGAGCACTGACACCCCTCACCCGGGCTCCTGTCTTCACCAGTGGCTGGTCATACAGGTTTCAGAGGATGTGCAAAAAACTCTGTAACATACAATGGGGGAACAAACTCCATGGCAGAATCACGTTAGTGTTTGGCTCCCTCTTGGAGGAATACAGTTTTATGACCCGTTTTTAAGCTGATCCAGGGTAACAACAGACATTCTCAACATACATATACGTTCCAACCTTTTAAAACATTTTACTAGACTCTTAGCATCAGTGATAACTAGTGACAGTGACTTTCACATTTAACTGCGCTCTTGGGTAAAAACCCCTCTTAGCAGTTTGTTATATGTTATAAAGAAAAGGTAACTGGGAGTTCCTAAATTGCCTCCTCTATAATATTCATTACTTGGTATACCTTTACCATGCTCCATGTTATCTGTTTAATCTCCAGACTAAACAGCTTCAAGATTTTCCTGTCTCTTCATATGGAAGTCTTTTTGTGTCTCTAGCAATTTTCATCAACAGTCCCTGAATCATCTCTGCTGGACTAAGCAGCATATGCAAACCTCTTTCTTCTGACTAAGGCAATGGAAATAAATGCACATTTTTGGGGTGGGGCGGGGGGAGGGGGGGACACACAGGACGGGAGAGAAGAGAATTTATGATCACATTTGTTTTTAGAACATTTTTTGCACATCTGATTTTCCACAGCTTTCACAATACATGGCTACAATGGAGGAATTGCTGACAGTTCTGAGAGTTTGTTCTGAACTTAGGAAACAGTGCGTGCAAGGCATATTGATTTCTTTGTCTATATTGATCCTTCTTCATTACTTAACTCTCAAGCCCATAAAATCTGATGGTTAGAAAAAGTACTGATAGCTTATTATTGCCTTATTAGAATTTCTATTACAGGTG
Source organism: Anseranas semipalmata (assembly GCA_013399115.1). Classification (NCBI taxonomy): domain Eukaryota; kingdom Metazoa; phylum Chordata; class Aves; order Anseriformes; family Anseranatidae; genus Anseranas; species Anseranas semipalmata. The sequence goes on from VXAA01006405.1 coordinate 579,530, forward strand.
GTATGTGTTTTTCGATTTTAAAAGCATAACAAAAAAATGAAGTCAAGATTATTCTTTTTTTCTCATAGAATTAAAAGTTTATCTACACAAACACAAAGCAATAAGGAAAAGCATCCAAAGTACTGTAAGTTCTGTTCTGCTTGTCCAGTATATATGAACAGGAGCCTTGTATTTCTTGTCCTTGTTCTGTCTTTTCAAGAGTTGCTAGATTTTTCAACCAATGTGTGGTGCTTGATTATAATTTGCACATTTGCTTCAGTGCTGCACTTCTGCTCCAAAGCAAATTGCCAGCATAGGTACAGTCTTGACTCCTAGCACAGCCATAGTCTGAGAAGATATGACTGCCTTCCAAACTCAACACCACCTCCATATCCTTGCTAGAGAGCTGACTGGCAATGTAAGAAGTACAAAGCTTCCCCCATCAGCAAAAGTAATAGTGGCAGGAGGGCTTGACAAGGTCAAGGAGGTGAGGAAGGTTCCTGTAAGGCAGAACGTCCCAAGGCCATCTTCAAGGGGAAAGTGAAGCTCAAGCTTTCTCAGCACATGTATGTGTCTCCAAGAGGTATCAAACCCTGCCTTTTGAGGTAATAAATTATGGCATTTAAAAAATATTTCAATGACAATGTTACCGTTGTGAAAAGTGATCGGTTGGGCATACTCACTTTGTCTGCCTTCAGGTCTTTTTGTCACAGAATTATAGCATAAAAGATGACATTTTGTTGGAACTTTTTACTGATTTGCATTAATGGCTAGAGGTAGACACAGAATTCTAATATTGTCTATGGGTTGCCTGGCATTTGAGGGCTTATGTCAGATCTTTTGGGTTATATTAATTTTTCCTTTGATGTAATGATATTCTTTATTCTTACAAGAGCAAAGAAAATTCTCTTTTCAAAATGTGTAATGAAATAGCAGTCCATATCAGCTAATGCATTGTGCATTTCATAAATATATATTGCAAGTTAGGATAGACAGCTTTTAACATTTCCCTCACTCATCTCGGTCTAATTCTTTGAGATCTTCTAGGTCACTGTAGATTTCTTTGAGAAGTACAGACATAGTGGTGTAGCTGATCTGTCTTTTGGATCTTACATCAACACAGATAACCCATAAAGAGAGTACACGGACTCAGAGATCCCAATCTTTGAGCATTTCCCAAGTATACATTTTATTTACTTGATGATATATGTGTCAAACTACAGTTTTGAATGGATTCATGTATCACTGGCTGCTCCTTCTAAATCTCTATAGACGCACTCTAACTGTGAGCATGTTCAACTGCACCTTCTGACTATTCAGATCTGGTAGGGCTGTGTTTCTTCATTTTACTATCTTTTATACAGTAATTGAGCAACTGTAGGTAAGAAACTACTTTTTCTAAAGTAGCATGTATGCAATTCATCCTGTCATGTATGCAAGTCATCCAGCATGTATGCAAGTCATCCTTGACAATAAGAGTGATCAAAAGTCATGGAGAACAACGAGGTGTCCAACTGATAAGACTGGGAACTCTGCTGAAGCCTGAGCAACAGGCATGAGAAATAACACCAGAAATTAATAGTATAAAACAGCTTGCTCAGAAATAACCTAACAAAATAAAGAGAAGACATGCTATTCCACCTACTGCTCTCTTTGGAAGTGCTGTATTTGGAAAGCTGATTGGAAGGAAGCATAATTAGATAATAAGGCCAAGAATACAAGTAAGCAGATAGCAGTTTGTTTGATGGGGACACCTCCTCTGATGACAGGATGTGTTCTGACACTGTAGGACCTTACTTTCCCTGATCCTGGAAAACGATGAGATTGAACCAAGGAAGTCAGACGGATCTAGAGGGCATCAGCAGCTCTATTGCCTCAGGACAAGCTCTAGCAAAGGTCTATTGTGTTATGAACAAGTTCCTGGTTCTCTCTTCCTTGTGTGATCCTCTCCATTTCCAACCCTGTTTTTTTTTTTTTTCTTCCTTACTCCCCTTTTGCCTTCTGTGTGATCTGGATGTTCTTACATATATTTGTGTGCTTTTTGCCATGCCTGTGTCTCTCTGTGTCTCTCACGTGCTTGGCTAAGATGGCACCTTTTGTTGCTGCATGAAGCATACCATCTAAAAAGGAGCTACCAGCAAATTGGCCCAGCACAGTCGAGAGACACCAGCTCTTGAACTGGCCAGGAAGAGTGTGTGCCGTGCCTGCCACTCTCTAGAAGCACTGTTGCAAGTAACAGCCAGCCTCAGAAACTAAAGCCATTTTTTCTGTACTTGATGCTCTTTGCTTCCTCTTTGGTGCATGTTTGTCCTTTTTTTCTTGTCTTCAGGGAACCAAGACGTGACAAAACAGCTCCAGTCCAGCTCAGCTGACATTTTGTCTTTTCTTTAACAAGAACAATTACTATAATCTCTAATATCAGCCAAAGGGTTGCCAAATGGTCTCTCTACAGCGAAAGTTTAAGGAAATGTGGTATATTGCTAAAACCAGGTTAGTTTGCTGTTTATATGTCAGATGCATTAATCTTTTTCTTTTCTTATTCTGCATCTTTAATAAAGGATGATAGATTTTTAAGCTAGTTGTTTACCATGGTATTATGCAGCCTGAGATTTCTCTGTCAAAAACATGAGTGTATTTAATTTTCTAATGTTCTGCAGTGACAAGGTCATGTTAACACCATTGCGCCTCTGGACCATTAACCCATTGAAACCAACACAGAATTCAGTTGTTTTTCCCTTCATGCCAGGCTGTATCCCAGGAGGCACAGAGGGTATTTTACGTAAAATCAGACAGTGATTTGTCAGCACATTTTCCACTTCCTAATTTCTCACAGTGCTCACACCCAGGTAATTTTCCCAGTTCTCCCTTCAGGATGCATCTTAGTTATGTTTTCACCCTGGTGGATTGAGTATCGCCATCCTCCTATCCAGCAAAACAGACTTTGTGCATGAAACTAAGGCTCCTCCTCCTCACCAAATCCCAGGCAGAGCTTCCAATGGCTGCCTTTCTGCCAGAGAGACAGGGTTCCCATCTTTACAAGTCCAGTCCACTCACTCATTCCTGGCTGAAGATGTTCTCCTGCTCCTCCTTGTGCACCTGGGAGGCCCACCTTTGACACTGCAGAGCTGGTTCCCCACTGGCCTCCAACATCGGGACCTGAAACTCAAAAGAAACGCCATGCCTGCACGCTGCATGAGCTGAGCTGCTCCTGGGTGGGACAACCCAGAAAGCTGGGTGCAGGGAATTTGGGCACAGTCCAGCTGCAACCAGGAGCCACACTGCAGCATCTGTGGGGAAGGGAGCTGCAGGGGAACAGCAGCTACTAATCCAAGAGCCTTTATATTGCTTCTGGAAACAAGCAGGTCAATCTGCATGGCACCACGTGCTGCTGTGGAAGTTATGGGGGTATGCTCTGAGAACATGAACTGGTAGGCCATCTTTACCTCAGTAAATTAAATCATCATGGGAACATGCCTAGGCGGTGGACAGCGGTCATCTGTCTTTCAGGATTGTAAGAATGGTCCCCAGCCGCACAGGCTGTTTCATGCCTACTGGTCTAGTGCTGGAGAGCAGTCCTGGGCATGTTTAATTAAGTAGGATAGATGTAGCCTCAGGTTGCTTCTACCAGCTGCCCACCCTTCTCCCACATTCTGCTACTACTGAACACCTGAATATTTTCACACGGTCGGTGCTGCTGTTCCTCACAGGAAAACAAAACAAAACAAAATAAAACAAAACACTCAACAGTACCTGAACTGACCATAAATTCAAAACTGATAGAAAGAAACAGGAATAATGCTGTAAATATGACGTTGTAACTTATTCAGTGTGCGTGTATGCGCAGTGTCTTCTGAACACCCCTAAGCTCTTGATAAACCCATGCAATCACCTTTTGTTACCTACAGTTTTGCTAAAGTCTAACTTCACATAAAATGTGTCTGATACAGAAGGACTGAGTTTATGCAAATCTAGAAAGTTATGCAAATGTGAAACCTACTTATTATTTTTTACAGATGATGTTGGCAGGTATATATAACCTATCAGCTCTTAATGTGAAGCCTTTATGGTGATAATACATTCATGTCCATTAAACAGCTCTGAAATGAAAGCAGCTAATATGTTTTAGCTGGCCAGCATTCAGATGTTCTCAACTCAGAAATTTAAATTTGAAGAGAATAAGAAAAAAAGAGCTCATCTACATCATTAACTGATGTTTCACAACATTTCAATTTGAAGAAAAAACTATTCTTAAATTATAGGAGTCTTGAAAAACAGCCAACACTCTAATTTCTTCTTTCCCACACTAGAACCAATACGAGAAGTAGTTTACCTGAGCTTTTTTGCTTTGGATTTTAATGGTTTAACAGCATGTACAAAATTAGCACTCTCTGAAGGACAGGAATAACTGCTGCAAGGAAGGGTCTAACTAAGAAGCATTAACAATGCTGCAAGAGGTCATCTGGCCACACCCTTACCTTTTTTCCTTTAATACTCATTTAAAAACAACCAGATCAGTAACAACAGAAGCAGAGCACCTCTGGTCATTTATACAAATCAGTCAGCAAAGAAACTGACTTTCCCATCTTTTCCCCATCTACCATAAAAAGGCATCACCTGTGCACCAAATTGCAAAGGTCTTTGCAACCACTCCGTATTTTTCTGTCTCATAAGATTGCAAAGTCATACCAGCTGAAAAGCTGGAGATTTTGTTCTTCTAGTTTTATATAAAAAAGCAGCTACAAAACATCAAGCTTTTCTGTTTTTTTTTTTTTTCAACAGCCAAACCAAAACAAAAGAACTACTTCAAGACACATTTATTTTTGCACTCCTCACCACTGAAATGGACAAAAATCAATCAAAACACCCCACTTCACTCTTCCTCCTCCTGTTCTCTTCGCTTTGACAGAAGAGAGATTTCAGTGCTGCTTGAGCTTTTTGAAAAAAAAAAAAAAAAGGCAAATCGATAAAAATTAAAGCTCTAATAATACACTTTGGAGCATTCTATGTGGACTTAAAGAAGTGGGAAAACAGGCTTCAAAACTCTGCTCTGAAACAGAGAGAGAAGGGATTTCAGATTGGACTTCCAAAGCCAGCGGAGTCGTAAGAAATTTGGTTATGCATCTCCTTTAATCCCCCGCATTATTTTATGCCACTTTGCATATATAATGAAGAATCCATGAGTACAAAAAATAAATGAGAGAGGCTTTATAGCTCTATGGTCAGGATGCTCACCCGAGAGTTTGCAAACCTGCTTGCAATCTCCAGTGCAAATCCTACTTGAAGTACCCAGAGCCCTTTTGCAGGGTTCAGAGCACGCAGGCTCTCACAGGAGGCGAGACTGACTGGGACCGCTGGGATCCTCTCACTGGACATCAGTGGCAGGGAAGGCATTACTTTAAATATTTAAATAGATAGATAGGCAGATAGTTAGATTTTCACCCCACTTGTCACCAAACATTTTTGAAGAGAGACAAAAATACTTTTTTTGTCCGTCTTTCCAGATCTGTCCACCACCACGTCTGTGCACAGGGCAGCCACCTCCCATTTTGCACGTCCGTGCAAGACTTGGTTAAACTTCAGGCAAGTTGTGACCAGCTGCACGTGCCTTCAAGCTGCCGACACACCGTGAGCTGCACAAGCACCGGTCAAGAATATTATCGTTTCTCAGTACAGGTCTCTAAAACACACACGTACTTTAAAATAAATTGACTGAACATTTAAACCTGCTTAATTTTGGAATCAATTCCACGTTTGAAATAATCTACAAGTTGGAGCAGCTGAAGCATAAAATGTGTTTGAAACTGAACAAGTTTAAATATTGAATCAATTTTGACATAAATGTGTTTGCATATTAAGGCATTAAAAATGAATCCAGTTTAAATATTAAGCTGATGAGAGAAAGAGCTGTGCTAGGGAAAAAAGATTAAGGATGACCACTAAAATTACAACACACTCAAATATTAGAAAATCCTGGAGTTTGTTATTTAATCTTAGTGAAACAGCTATGGCTAAAGGAAAAAGAAAAATCCTGTCAGCATCAGTATGTAGAAGAGTTAGTAAGGCATCTGAGAGCACAGAGTGGTGCTGGGTGGAGAGTTTCTAATTCAGATTTTATTTGGAGTTTTATCTTTATCTGCTTTCAAGGGCCTTTTTACAAGATCCCCTTCTGCTCACAACTCCAGTCTCTGTTTTTTTTTTCCTTTAACTTTCCTTGGGAGCAGAAGAAGGGCCCAGCAGCTGCATCGTTCCACCCCACGCATATTCTCTTGTGTCTTTTCGCCTCTTTCCTTCCCCGCATTCCCACTCCACTCACACGCCGTAATCCTTCAAAATGAGCTGGCTGGAGCTGGCTGGGACTCAAAACACGAGTTTCTGAGTCAGCCCGAGGGGGGACTGCCTGCCCCTTCCACCCCTTTCTCCAAGCAAAGCGCAGCTAGTGGCACGGCCCTGGCCATCCCTCACCTGCAGGAGGCACGCTGGGGCAGGCAGGATGGGAAGGAAAGGGAAGGAAGAGCAGGGTACAAAGTTCTGTGTGTAAAAGGAAAATAAGCTAGTGGGGCAAATGTGCTCAGGCGGAACAAAATCACACACTGCCAGAAGCAATTTCCTAAGCCTGGCATGAGGGAAAGCGCGTTACTGCTCGGGAGCAGCAGCAGGTTCAGTAGCTCAGTCTACGTTTTTCACCGGAATTCAGATGGCTGAGTATTGCCAGATTTCATGCTATTTAGCCAATTACTCACTTGGGCCGCTCACCCTCTGCTGAGAAAGCCGTGCCTACCTGGCTCCACGTGCTGTGCCGAGAGCCCACGTGGCTGGAGCCACCGCTTGCCCTCTCAAAGCGTTGGGGAGCTGCAGCCCCCACACACCTGAAGCCCAGCACTTCCTTCGCGACCCTTACAGCAGGCTGGCTCTGCATCCAGACCCAGCAACCAGCCCACGTCCTGCCTCCGGTGCTTGTTCCACAGCCAGGGGGAGATGACTGGTGCTTAACCGTTGTACCTGTGAAACTGTCCCCTTCTCCACCCCACCGCTTGGCGCTGTTCCTGCGGCAGGGATCAAAGAGCACGGGAGCTCCGGGTGAGGGGTACGCTAAGCAGGCAGCCACACAGCCCCCGGAGAACACCCTGTAAGCACTAGCCCCTGTTGTGAGTGTTGGTTCTCACAACCAAAATTACAGAAGGATCAGTCTCTTGAGACACCATTGTCATTTCTGCTAGATTGCGCAGTGCTGGCATTCACCAACCTTAGCAGCAAAGCCAATCCACCACCTCCATGTCTCTCCCCACCACCCCCAGTACAAGACAGTGGCACTTTTCTAAGAATGAATGAAACCTGAGGATGAAGACTTAAACGTCTGGAGTGCTCAGGTCTGTATTCACCCCCCCCAAAAAAAAACAAAAACAAAAAACCACCAAAAACACTGCTGTAAGCATTAACAGTCCATGAGCTAAATCATTTCTTAAGGAGAACATTAAATACTTAGAAGTTTGGAATTGAGTCTCCTTGCTGCTGAAGTTTCAGAGAGGATGGCAGTTTAGCTCTTTGTCCTCTCTGTGTAGAAATCTCAAAGAATGCATTTTTTACTGGAATTTTATTTTAATAATGGAAAAGTTTATGCATGACAAGAACTATTGGGTGATTATGTGAATCTGAAGGCCATCAAGCTGTGGTTATCAAAAGATAATGTTAAAGAAGTGTTGCCTGTAGTTCTTCAATGTGCGTTAAAAATGTAATCTTCAGAGGAAAGCAAACAGGGATGCTTGGTGACAGCAGGGACAGAACCAAGGCCCTGCTCAGCCCCCTGCCCCACAGCCGTGAAATTCCTCGTCACTGTAAGAGCAAGGCACACCGATGCTGTCACACCGACCTGTACTTTTGGTATTCGCTTGCATCTTCTCAAAATAACAATGGAACCTGAATACACAGTATATCCCACCCCTCCTTTTCTTTCCTTGTATAGATTTGCCTCTCGCCCATGAGGATGGCAGACAATTTTATTCTGTGACATGTTATATGTCCCTTGAGCACTCTGACTGGGGTTTACCAGTGAGCTGCCTCTCTCCATATGCTTCTGTGAGAGAAGTCCCTCACAGAGCTCATCTTGGCAATGTAAAGTGAAATCCTTTCTTCTTTCAAGTCGGAGGCATTTTTACCCTTAACTTTACTGGGGGTAAAATCTAACGCCGTGTTTTCATCAGCCCAAGCTGTGAGGACCGAGGGGGACACCTCCCCAGCAGCGCTGCAGCACAGAGCAAACCCCCACCTTGTGGATTTTATTAACTTCCTTTACTTATTTGCTGTCAACCTTTCCTTTTATCATACACTAAGCATTTTCTGCATAAAAGGACCGAAGGAACTCTGTCCTGGCTCCTCCTGTCTCAACCTGAATAGGTTAAATTGCCATGGTTACCTCTCCTGTGCTGCTAGACCTTGAAATACTTCTCTATTTCACTTCAGCTTCCCAAGCTCAAAGCTGAGCTCTAGACAAATTTAGGAGGATTTTTCATCAGGATATTAGCTCCCCTCCCAGAAGTCCCCTTTTGGGTTTCGTTCATGCCTCCAGCTTCCTTCTGTGCCTGTTTAAACCAACAGTTGCAGCAAACCTCCAAATCAACAGCCTTGTCAGGATGAATAATCTAAAATTAATGTGCACTTGTCGACACGCATTACTGTTCCTGACAGAGACGCGTTGCCTGCGCTGGCTACAAACCGACAATCCTTCAGAAGAAGTTTGCTCACCGCAGTCTCGGGGCTGATGGAGAGCAGGGATAAGGCTGGGAGTTGGGTTTCAGCTGATAAGTACAATGGCTCCTGACACGTCAGGTTCGGAGTGAATTCACCAAAGACCAGGCTGCTTACTTCTTTTCTTTTTTTTTTCCTGCTGTTTGCTTTATTCTCACTGGTGATGGTTATCACGTTTATACAGCACCCCCTGAGAAATCATCTAGATCGGTTCTGAACATCTTGTTTTTACCACTCTCAACTTCAAGTGGAGGAGCGGGCGCGCGAATAATCCAAGGCACCTCAGACACATCGCAAACGCACGCTTTAACCCTTAGCTTTGTGCCTGGTGCTCCCATTCCCACCTTGCTTTTTTCTCGGCTTGGCTCTTAAAATCCCATGTGCAGTGCTGTGGGCAAACTGCAGCAAGCGAAGGGGGCTTCGGAGAGGGACATGGGAGGGAGTTCATAAGAGCAAGTGTAGGGTTGCAGCTGTTAGTGCTGTGCCTGCTGAAGTAATGAAACCAGCTTGGAATGAAAATAACAGTATTAAGTATTGCTCTGATTTTGCCCCCCTTTTTTACACAGCTCAGTAATCAGCATTCAGCATATTGCTGCATTTTTAAAGTTGACTGTTATGGGATTCATGAATTCTTCTTCATGAATACCAAAGGATTCAGTCTTTTGCAATTTAATAGGTAACAGAGTCCCTTTAAAAAAAATTGTTGCTAAGCTTTTATACGTCAACACAGCTATATGGAAACCGAAAGAGGCTTTTCTTTCTGGTTTTGCTTAAACCTCATCACTCCCTCACCCTCTCCACCCAGTCACAACCCTGGGCTGCACAAGGCATCCCCTCCTGGGGGGCCCAGAGCCCTTTGGGAAAAGCAGGGGGAAGCGCTTGGGAGAGGATGCCTGCGCCTCCTGCGCACCCTCTGAAACATCAGGGGATCCAGAGCACTCCTGTCCTCACCCACCCACCCCATGCTGATGCTCAAGGCACCCACCCTGGGAAATACCGTCCGACTGCCCGAATCTCGAGCCCTGGACACTTCCAGGCAATTTCTGGGGAATTGCAGATTATTTTTCTTTATTGTTTTCCCCTACTCTCTTTCCACTTCTCTAAGAGGAAAATTACCTAGAATTTACTAAGCTGCACAAACAGCTAGTTGGCAGCTTTCGGCCTATTTGGAAAAACATGTCCTTGGCAAAACAGCATACAGGTTTGTAACTCCGGGACGATACTGTCATAATATGTTGTGGGGCTCAGACTAGCATCCCAGCAGATTAAACATAAAAGAGCGCCTCCTCACAAGGGACTTACTGCCTGAGAAACACACGTCCCCGGCTGGTGCTGAAGAACAAACACCTCGGCTAATGCTGGGTGCCCCAGCTACTCATCCTGTGCCGACTGCAAACAAAGCTGAGGTCCGGGCGCGAGGTGCGTCTTCATCTCTTGCTTTTGCCTTCAGACTCTTGTCTGGCCAGGAAGGAGCGTGCTGGAAGAGATCTGAATTTGAGCTGGAAGAATCTGGGGGGCTGCAGGATGATAGATCATGTGGGGGGATATAGGCGGGAGAAACAAAAGTGCAGGAATTAGCTCCTGATATGTGGTGGAGGTTCACAGCTAGGCATGCTCATTTCTGCTGTGAATGTTCCTACAAAAGTGCTGGAAAGTAGAAATGTACCTGCATCTTAATAGCAAAAATAGCCAACCTGTGCACTCGGAAGAACTTTTACCTTCAAGGTTTCAGCGGAGGGGTGACGCAGAGGGAAAAAGGTTCAGGGAACCCTGTTTATGTAAAAAGGGAACAGTCAATTTACACCCAGGTGGAGCTCGAGGCTTCTGAGCCCCCAGATCACTGTCTCGAGCACCCAGCTACCAGGCCTGGCCTGGGGGGGCTGCGGCCTCAGGCGTAGCCCTGTGCCCTCCGTCTGCTCCCAGTCCCGCAGGTGCTGGGGACAGCCTGGAGAAGGAGGATTTCAAAAGCAGAAGTGGTCCCTGGCAACTACTGTCCGCAGCAAGCATCAGGCCCTCAAGGACACACATCCCACTGGAGGCAGCGCTGGTTTTGTGCGCCTTGCCACCCCAGCCAGGTGAGCCAACCTGCCCTTTTTTCTTTTTCCTCCCCTTTCCGAGGCTCTCTGAAGACAGGCTGCTGGGAGGCATCGTCAGCGTACTGACTCCCCGCTGCCGATTAGAGAACAGGTTACATCTCATCAGGTTATGTCATGGCACGTGTCTATGAAGACAACATGAGGTGCGATCATGCCATAGAAATTAACAATGCAGAAAGACATTTTCTTGATTCACAGCGTGGCATCAACTGATACATCTGAGTAGTGGATTAAGGGCTTCCAGCAGTGAGGTGGGGAGGAAGTAAGAGAACAAGCTGCCAACTGGTAAATATCCACACTGATTTTGCAAATGCAGGTATTTCATGTCTTTCCTAATCTAATCGTGAATGCAAACTGGATTACTGCATCTGACATGACAAGAATAAAACAGCACTAACAGACTCTTGAAATGAGCAGAGTGAGTTTGCTGGAGGAAGTACATTGCTGATACAAGTCACTCTGGTAATAAAGGGCACTCCTAAAATGGGGGAAAAAGAAGTGGGAAGGACAGAAAAAAAGCAGAAGGAGGCACCCTTTTTCCCTAACTCAGAGGCACAATTAAGTTAACTCTGTTTGCACTAAGAACAGAAGATTTTCCCTTCTGACACTCAGTGCAGCATGGAAATCAGGGGAGACCATCCCTGCTCTGCTGACAGGAGAATTTAGGGAAGGATGCAGCAAACACCGAAGGCAGTGGTAGCACATTCCCAGGGACTGCCAATGACGTGCCTGCGGAGATGCCTGGAGGTTCAGGGGAGATATCTGTGAAAGTGCAGAGGGTAAGGAGAGGAGCTGCAACCAGGCACACCAGGACAGAGGCATGGAAAGGGCTCTCACCTGCCCTCCCGGCACCCTCAGCCTTGGACAATCATTTAAAGCACTGTAAAGTTACTGTAAAGAGCACTCAAAACTCTTTTATTTCTGATATCAAGGACTGTACAGAAGTGCAGAGCAGTAGAGATCTTGCTCTGTGTCATTTTCAGGTTACTGTTAACAAAGCCCTTACAACTAGCAAAGCTGCACTGTTTCCCCAAGCTCCTATTTTCTGTCTGTGGCATGGCTCGGGTGGTCTCAAAACTGCCTAAATCTCATGTCCAGAAGAAGAGTTGCACCTCACCCTACACTGCAGGCTGTGTCCTGGCTGCAGCACATGTAAAAGGTGACAAAAGAGGAGAAAACATGCTAAGAGAATGGTTGCAAAAATAAAAGCTTTAAAGCAGAGAGGTAGAAAGAAAAAAACCAACAACAACAACAAAAAAAACAAGCAGGTCTGAGAAAATTAAAGTAATAATTAAAAAAAATCTCCTTTTACAGGTGTTGTCTGTGGAGGAAGTGGGTTGAAAGCCAAAATGAAAGAGCTGCCACTGCAAGGAGGAGCAGATCCCACAGAGACAAAATCTTCCCCAGCAAGGCAGCTCTGCCTCGGCTGACGGAAGAGTATGGATGAGATGGAGAGGCTGCTTCCAAGGAGCCTTGCACTGTACCAAGGCTTCCTAGAGAGACGTCAGCTCCTGCCATGGAGCTCTTCGGCTGGGGTAGCTGGGACCGGCCACTGCAGGATGGCGAAAGAGAACGGGAGGACGCTGAGCGCAGCCCAGGGAGGCGAGGGACGGGAGCAGCAGTGACGGAGGACGTGGGGATAGGAAGTAGACAGTAGAATAAACTGTGAAATTACCACCCCCAACCTGCCTCGCACCCTAGCGTCTGCAAAACCTGCCTTCAGCACTGAAGTGTTAAAGGAAGCGATAAAGGAAAAAATGAATCAGCCCTGAAGCAAAGGGAAAAAAATGCCAAAGAGAAGGACATGGAAAAGACCAAGCCCCAAGTCAGAAATGCAAAGTTTAAGGCTACAGAAGAAATTAAGGCAGGAAAAAGTAAAGCAGAAAATATAATGAAAGAGAGCTAAGTGACTACGGAGGCAGGCTCATCACTGTCTGCTTTAGCTGCTTTTCTGCAGTAAAGTCTACTGTGAGGCCCTGCAGCATACTTTGGTGTTAAGAACTCTTTCTGGAATTAAATAGCAAAGGTGTTCTCAGAGGAAAGCCAAAGTGTTAATGCTGGTTGTCTCACTGCACCCAGAAGCCGCTTTGCCATCTCCCATGTTATCCCTAATGAAGGATTCACCTCTGCCTCTCTGCACCAGACCACAACAGCACCCGGCAGAGGAGGTACTCTCATGTTCAAGTACCACCAGGGCTGATTTGCCTTGGATGAAAATGTTACTGCTTACTTCTGCTTCTCCCTCCACTGGCAATTGCTTAAGTAACTGCATTTTTAGCTTGGCCACAGCAAGCCTCCAGTTACAAACTTCTCATCCTAGTATGTCATTGGCATTAATAATGCCTCTGTCTACTACTGTGATGGGGAAAGATTATACTTTTTGGCATTTTTTTCTCAGAAATAAAGCCTTAATCAATTTCATTTCAGTCACACAACTCATTCTTAAATCTCCCTCCTCTGCTGCCTTCTATCAAACTGGTACGTTGTTTCTGGGAAATGCAAGGGAAGCCAGGGATGTCCTGTTAGCCCCCCATTTTCCCAGCAAGAGACATCTGACTTAACTAGCAAGAGTGAAGGAACCAGGTACAGGGAAATAAAACAGTAACAACCACGAAAGCAAAGTAATCTGGCTTTAGCTCAGTTTAATGAGAGCAAAACTTGCCCCTAAGGTTTCAAGGTATTGCATACATAGGCTCAAAAGACAACTCTTTCCTATTTTTTTTTTTTCCCAGACATTAATGGAGCTAGGATTCTGCCCTACTTAGAAACTGTAGAGGCAAGAGACAGGAGGCTGCTTGAACAGTAATGGAGCTTTAATTCCTGGAAATCAAATGCTGTTTTTGTTGATATTCAAATAATCACAAAAGGCCCTGTCTTAAATCCTAGAAGCCCACAGGAGCAGCAGCAAAGTGGCTTTGTCTAGGTATGAAGAAAGTACTTCCTAGTCCATACCCCAGAATTTCTGAAGAATTACTGAACGCTCTCCAGAGCAAACCTTCCCAGATGGTGGCGTGAGGGGGCATCAAGCAAATCCCACCCCTGTTTTCATCCTCTGGTTCATCACACTCCCTATCACAAAGGACGAGCCATGCCTTTCCTTCTGACCTTTTGCTTCTGGACTGATGAGGAGCCAGACTTGGCCATGACCACTGAGAAGCTGGGACATAGGTCTTGGGTTCTGTCCTAGAGCCTGGTGTTTTCCGTGACTCTGCAGAAGATGATCGTGCTCATCTGCACGGTCCTGCCAGCACAATCCATCCGCACAGTGACTAAGATGGTAGTTTAGCCAGTTGATTTCACTGGTTAACTCTTAACTAATGAAAAAACTAATGACAAAACACATCACACAAAGGCTACCACAACATTCTAACCTTTGCAGAGTCTGTGTTTGAACCCCTGGCCATGAGGTCAAAGGTTTTATGTCTTCTAGCAATCTCTAAAATAATGTAATTGGCCATATAGATGTACTGAACACTTAGTTTTGTCTTATGGGGGGAGAAAATGAAAATATGAGAGAAGGGGAAGGGAGAGAATGGGAAATGGAAAAGGGAAAGGATAAAGCAGAAGGGGAAGGGACCACTTCAGTCCCAACTAATAAAATTAAAGTTTGCTGGATGGAGTCTGCACTCTCAAAATGTAGGTGCTGCAGTACAGTGATTTTATGCCATCATCTTAGTATGAATTTACAGCACTGTTTTAGAAAAGCCCCAGCTCGGGTCTCACTACCCGTCCCAGCACCAGCACTGCGCCCACCTCCAGCAAAACCCAGCCCTCTGTCCTGAGAGTCCATCCATAATGAAGGGGAAGGGGAAGGGGAAGGGGAAGGGAAAGGGGAAGGGGAAAGGGAAGAAGAGGAAGAAGGGGAAGGGGAAGGAGAAGCATGACCCTTTGTCTTTCCAACGCGCTGGCCCTGCCCGTTTGCACTCTGGGTTGGCAGCACTGTGGCATTTTGCAAAGCCGCACTGCCTGGTGATGCCAGATGGAAGCATTACGAGGGGAGGATGTAGCTCGGGCTGGGGCTGCCTAATAGTACTGGCTGTAATTCAAACGCAAGCCCTGTCCGGCCAACTCGCTCATCCCAGTGAAAGGTCAAGGCCTTGCATGGCACTGCCCCCCCTGCTCCGTGCGTCGCCCAGTCACCAGGGGAGGACAGTCAGCGCACGCAGCAGTCCTTGAGGAAGCACTGGTGCAGAAGAAGCTCCTCTGATGAAACTTAAAGGAGACTGATTAGACAGAGCAAGTTAATAGAACTGATTTAAAATGTTCTTAATTGTATTATTCCTGGTAATTATTTCTTTCCAGTAGGAAAGGGAAAAGAAAAAAAGTCGACCAGCCAGAACTAATGAAGAAATATTTTATGGTAACTGTTTGCATTAATAATAATATGGAGTGTTATGATTAATCAGAAGGGCACAAACACAGCGAGTTAATTGCAGGTTGCTGATTACAGCTTCTGAGACTCAGACAAACGCGGTAAGTGGACGTAGAGCCAGATTTAAATATGAAGCAGCACTACTGATTGCCCTGAAGTTTTCAGCAGTGTAGCATGGATCCAAATCTGACCTATGGTCGTCTTTTTCTACTTGGTTAGCTCTGTTTGGACAGGTAATTAGATCAGCTGAATACCCCATTCTTTGACTTTAGCGCATAAATGGAAGAGCTTTGTTCACCAGCTCATTGTGAGCCCAGCAAGTGAGCATTCAGTCATTGATGCCAAGAAGTTAATGACTCAGCCCTGTACTTCCTGGAGAAAAAACCTGGCTGTTTATCTGAGGGGCAATGCAAGTCCCCAAAAAGAAGGAAAGTGATGGTCACTGAAAGGGACAGGCTAAGGTGAGCAGTCTGAAAAAGTTTCTGTCATTTTTGGATTGTGGGCATTTCAAGGACACAAAAGCAATTGCTATTTAAACAAACATCAAATCCAAATCAAGGGACTTTCATCTCCAGGCCAAACAATTAATTACCATGAGCGTTAGAAAGAACTACTTCTTCACCTCCTCCTGCACCTCATCCACAGTATTTTATAATTGAATAATTCCATTGGAGAGGTTTTGCTTTCCAGTTTACTACTTTGCCAATTTTGCAAGAGGGATAACAAACTACAGGATTGTTCAAGTTTTGCAATGCACATTCTTGCACTACAAAAGCTCTTCCAGCACCATCAATATATAGCACAATTCTAATCAACACAGATTTTAATTACAGGTAAGCATTAGTAATACTGTTATCCAATAGTTCTTAATAAATTATTAAATAATAGTGCATTATCCTGCTAACTGCATAGCAATTAGACCACCTGAATATCTGTAATGAATGCACAGTTCAATGAACTTTCATTCGAGGCAGATGTCTTTGTACTTGAGATGATGATCTGCTTCAGAAGTGGATTACAGCAGGTACTTAGGGACTTTCTAAAAGTTAAGCAGGTACTTAACCACCGTCCTGCAGTGGGATGGACTTCAGTACCATTAAATACGCCACGGCAGAAACGTGCATCTTTTGTTAAGTATGTCCTTAACTGAATAGAGACAGTGCCAGAGGATGGGGTGCTAGTGAAAAACAGGGTCAGGCATCTGTCTCAGTTTCACTGCATATGAGAGACTTGCATCACAGTCATTTTTTAAACTGACCAGTCTGAATTCAATCTATTTTAGAACAAAAAAGAGGAATATTCACCTGCAGTTTAGGCAGGAGACTTCTTGCTTTGCTGATGTATCTCTGCTCTCTCATCCTTCTGGAAATATTATCCCTTTAAGCGATTGCACTGTTTCAAGCACAGTCTCATAAAGAAATGATCCAATTTTACCATCCCTCTGTCCGTGGCAGAGCCACCACACCAATGTTGAAGGACAGTGCTGACTGGGGACCTCCACGATTCGGGATAAATACACGTTACACGAGGAGAACAGCTCGCCGGTGCCTGTGCAGCAGGGTCTGGGCAGGCCCGCTGCTCATGGGAGGATGAGCCTCTCTGCAGATGAAGCCCAGTACATCAGATTTACAGCCCACGTCCGACTTATCTGCAAGCAAACAGCAGTCATCTGCTGGACGTGCAGCAGCCTGGGGTGCTGAGCATCTGGGAAAGCATCTTGCTGCCACAAAAATACAGAAAATACCTGTCCTGTCAAAAGGTTTTCCCATATGAGATGTGGGACTGGATCATCTATACAGGACTACATAATACAGGATCATCTCTATTATCAAGCACAATCCTAGCATTGACTGATGGGTCTCCAGGGCCTTTTCAAAGCTGGGGCCATGGGAGCTTAGGTGCTCACAGCATGTTCCTTCACACAGGGCTCTGTATCTATGTCTGTCCATCCAGGCTGCATATAATTACTTTAAAACCCACTGGATTATTTCAGTTTCAGTTATTTCAGGCAGTTTCAGCTGGCTTATTTCAGCACTGACAGCATCAGAAATTACAATGGTCCTACACATATTATATAAAATTGTGACTAAGAGAAGAGAGACCCAAATGAATGTCCCACAGAGAGAAAACCTATCGAAGTTCTCCCCAGTTAGCTGTGTTTTGGGGCTTGGCCTGTACCAGGCAGCATGTGGTTGTGGCTGGCTGACTAGCACATGGGTGGCTTGGACCTTGTCATGGAGCACATCCCAGGGGGCCTCGAAAGAGTCTGGAGTTTTGTCTGGACGCTTACGGACATGAGGAGGCAAACAGGAGATGTCGTGGGGGTGGCCCAACCATAGGAGCTAGAACAGAGTCAATAGGGCTACTGCAGAAGAAGGACTGACATCTGTGGGTGTAGAAAACAAATCTTAGAACACCAGTTTTTTTTAATTGCACTGCTCCTGGAGCAACTTATTCTTAAATTTCATGGTACTGACTGTTTCTCTGATTACTTCTTACTTGGAAATTATACAAAACAAGTCCCAGATGAGCTCTTGCATCTTACCATGGGATACACCTCAGCATCTAACAGTCAAGAATTTATTTTACCTGTGCAGTCCCTAGAGAATCCATTCAATATTCTTGTGAGCCTCATGTCTACTGCCTAAAATATTCCATGATAATTTGTCACCATTATCTAGTGCTTTACTAATGTTACTTAGGTAAATTATTATAATCGCAGTAAAAATATTTTAGTATTTCATTTACAACTTTGTTCAAAGTAGTCTAACAAAAATTAGATTAATAAAACATCTGTCTTTCAATATAGTTCAAAGTATCCTAGCAAGATATGTGAATGCACATTAATTCTGCCATAAGAAGCAGAGTTTAAAAAGGCTGCTTTTAGCTATCAGGACAAGTAGCCACTTCTTACATTTTTTTGAAAATCTGTCTGTAACGGAGGGGGTTCAATTCAGCCCCCAAATCAAACACCCTGGCCTCAGTTAACAACATATTTAACTAAGCAAAAGTGTTAACACTAAAGGCACATTGGGATCAAGAATCTTCTTTTGCCTTAAAGATCTTAAAATATTCTGCTTTCCTATGTCACATCGCATTTTCTGCAGCTGCACTGCTCCTATTTCTTTGCTAGCCTGGGACCACACATACCCTGGTCCCCCACAGCTGCCTCCATGGCTCACACAAGAAATAGCCTCCAGTTTTCAGTCAAATAACTCCTGAAGGCTCACTTCCAGTTGCTCATTGGCATCTAATAACACTAAGCCTAATGGGCAACTAAGCATATTCTATTTATTCTCAGGTGCCTGTCTTCAAGAAAAGACACACATTATGTTATCAAGGAGTACATTACCAATATTACAATATCATTACCATGATATGTTGCTGTCTTAACTCTTCTCTTTCCTGTATCCCTTGTCTGCACATAACATCCATGCAGGTTCTCAGCTCAAAGGAATATCAACCTTGCTTTTTTTGCTTTTCCTCCAGCACCCACACCAGTCTACACGCTAGCTGAATTTAATGACAACAGTAACAGAGCACTGCAATGGGAAACTAAAAGATACAAGAATAAGACTGTGCCCCCTGCAGCAATTCAAAAACAGTGTTATTTAAATTGATCCCTAGTACTTACTAAGAACAGTTCCTATGTCTTTATTAAAAAAAAAAAAAAAAAGCACCGTACTTTAATGGCACTTTAAATAAAATTTACCTTTAATGGTATAAAAAAAAATGTGGGAAAAAATACTACATTGTGTCTACCTTATATTTGGGATATAGAGCTTTTGGGAAGAAGAATGTATCACACCTACTCCCGTGGCACATGGAACCCGACCAGAGGATCTGTGACTATTTTCTGGCCAGGTCAAATATGAGGAGAAAAAAATGAAGTTCTTAATTCCTTGAAAAAGCTTTTCACAGGGACTTAGACCTGTCACTGCAGAGTCTGAAGCTCTGTGCTGTAGGCATTGTCCTCCTATATGTTTCTGTGGAGCGTGTCATCACAGTACCCAGCACCCCTTGGGAGACAGCTCTTAATAATAAATAATAGTACTGTAGGACATAGGGTAGCTCATTTTCCTCCACGGTCCACTGATATTGTCTACCCTCTCCTATATATATTAGTGAGTATAGTACTTCAAAGGAATTCAGTGCTAAAATTCCCATCAAAGTCAGTGGAGTTGGATTCAGACCTGATGCTGAAGATGTGTTTGATAATTTTCAATCCTACCTTTATTAGCAAATATTTCATGTTCAAAGACTGGCAGCAGCAGTGACTGAAGTCTGCTGTCAAAAGAGACATTTCTGCACTTCCACTCTAACGGTCTTTCCCCATAACATTTTCAAGACATTCCCAGTACAGAGCAGGGGAGAGGCAAAGGGCACTTGTGAAGAAGAAACACAACCACTACACACTTCCAATGCTACCCTTCTGTGGCAAATATCGCCCATTGGTCTGAACTGCAATAGCTCACCTGTGCTGGTACAATGTACAAGCTAGGTATCTAGCTATCTCAGTTAGTCAGTTGAGAAAATTTTTTTTCCTTGCAGTCTACCAATCACTTCCATGAAATAATTGGTTTTACTAGCATCCTCTGCAATGCACTCCATAAATTGGGAAGAAATACTCCTGAATGCTTGAAGCAAGACTGAACACAACTTTAGAGACCTTTTTTTCATAAGTGAAATCAACAATCCGTGCTAGGCTATTAGGAGTACAAGCCGGAATTTCCATCCTAGAAAAAATGTATTTCAAACACTCCAGATTCAAAGTCTGCAATTGTTCCTTGAAAGGAAAAAGGACCACATCACTTAAAAAAACAAAACAAAATAAACAAAAAAACCCCACACAGAACTATTTTTGTTTTCTGCAGGTCTGCCTTATCTTCCTGTCCCAACCCTGACACACCTATACCGTGTCCCCAGAGGGATTTCAGTGTTATTGCAGGAACTCGTCAGAAGAGTGCAGTGTATAGTAAGAGAGAGTAGTACTGGTGTCATGCAACAAGTCTTGTGAGCAGAATTAATATCCGTCATTAGATAGGATGGTATCATTGAATAAAAGTTATGGGACCAAAAGTGTGCCCAACTATATCATCTGGTCCAACAACAGTTATTACCTCTTCTTAGAAACACCGCTTTGCCAATTAAAGTTGCAGAAAGCACCTTCCATCAGGAGGCTGGACTAGGTGTCCTCCATAATGCACGGTGTGCAGACCGCCTACAGTGCTTGAGGACATGATGCCTCATAAAATTACCTCCATCTTAAGAACTCAGTGGAAGTTTTATAGCAGAGTACATCTAATGGATGCTTGTAAAAAAAACTCCACTTACTTTGTAACAAGAAGTAAATAGGGTGACAACTCGTTCAATATTTAGGTACTTACATTCTGCTCTAATTCTTAACTAATGTACTTAGTATATAATTTTGCAACCAAGAAGTGTAACAGAATCGAATGTCCTAATGCATAACACTTTTCATCCTGTATACTGTAGCCAGACAGCTTTTTACAATTAGTACAACTACTACTCTTTTTTTTTTTAGTGAAGTAATACATGTACAGTCATTAAGAACTGCAATGTAATACACAGGATGTCCACAGTTTTCCTTTTCCTTTATCTTCAGCATGAAGAAAAAGGAAAGAAAAAAGATTACTTAATGTGACTAGAAGATGCATGCATAGCTAAGAATGAATACAGACTGTGTGCTCAAAAAAAAAGCATTAAAGCATTAGGGCAGGCATTAGTAATCCCACACTATGTACTTTAGAATAACTTGCTGCCAGAAAGATAGATAGTCGAGATAAAAATGAAATAAAACAAACAAACAAGCAAAAAATGTAAGAAAAATTGTAAGTTCCTCATTCAAGCTAACTGAAATATTTGTAGCAACAATATGGGGATGTTTCAGTCAGTCACAAACAACCTGATTGAATGATAATCAAATTAATTATCTACATTAACTGAACAGTTGAGAGCCCAGGTCGAAATTTAATAAACCATGCTGCGTGAGGGTGCTTAAAGATAAATCATAGCTTGTGATTGTGTGAGCATCATTTACTTTAAAACATTGTGCTGTTTCTGCAAATTGTATTTAGTAAAGCTGCGCAAAGCTTCAAATCTTTTCCAAGGTGAGTACACTTTTATTGCGGTGGTTCTTATAATTTAACATCTACTTACGCAGTTACTCACATTTCTGCACCCTCCCCGGTAGTTCTTGGCCAGAGGTGCTCGGCACAGACACGCTGCAGGGAGCAACACGGGTCCAGCCGTTTGCCCAAGCTTGGTCCTGCCTTCCCCTAGCTTCCCTCTCCAGCTCATGGCCCCACGCACACCTGCACCATTTGTTTGCCCAGCGTCTGCGGGACAGCCCCAGCCCTGGCCAGGGAGCAGCCCCCGGGCGGCTTCACGGTGGGGTTGCCGCTCCGGTCCCATGCCTGGATGCGGCACATGTGCGCAGCAGGGTTAATTATAATGTCACCTGTGGAGGTGCTTTCCCTCCAATATTAACCTTCTGTTTTTCCCATATGTTCCCATACGGGCCAAGTTTTCTTCATAAGCAGAGCTGTACTAGAGCTAAGAAATGACAGCTGAGCTTTACTCGTGTAATGTCAAAACCAGAAGTCACCTGACTTTGATAAATCCTTTTTATTTTTTTAAATAATTTTAATTTAAATAAATTTCACCTTTTCCTCCCATACTGTAACTTCTTAGGAATAATTTGCATTCACAAGATAAATGCAATTTGATAGTCTTTGTCACGAAACATTTTCATCTCTGCCCAGCAGGAGATCAGTGAGAAGACTCAGATTGCCTTATCTCAGCATCCTTTCTGCAGCCTTCCCACTTCATATCCTTGCTGCAGTCCAAATATGCCCAGTTCTACATATGTAGAAAGCATTACAGAATTCAGATGCAATCTCTGTTAATCTTGGGAAGAGCAGAAGAACCAGCTGTATTGTGATACAACGCAAAACATAGCATTAATAACTTAAACAACAGGTGAAATAAGCACACATAGTCTTAATCAATTCCTATTAATTTTTATCAAGAATTAAAAAAAAAAAAAAAGACAAAAAAAATGCTTGATGGTTCTCAGTTTCTCCACATGGTGTCTGAAAACAGACTTTGTTAGTAGATTGGCTGAAATCTTACCAGTCCTAGAGATGTGCAAATGATTGTGAAGGATGCCCACACAAATCATTTGTAGAGGAGCTTTGAAGAATAAAGGGCCTCCGGTTTCCACTGAGTTGTGCGTATGCTCACAAACGCTCATCCATAATGTGAATTTAAAATAATCCTGATGGGAGTGAGGGAAGGGGAGGGAAGGGACAAATGGAAATAACGAGACAGACTTCGTCCCTTTGTGTCAGAAAACAAAGCCTTCTGGTTTGAATCTGAGATAGCGGTTCCCATTTGACATGGTTTCAACAAACATACGCGCATTCTGGCTTGAGCCTGTCCCTAAAGGATACTAAGACCAAGCAAAGCTTGCTTACAAGTCACCCAAGCGCAACACGATGGTTTTAAGTGGAAACAAATGAATGGAATAGATGTAATTAAAAAGCCAAACTGAATTAGGCAAAATTGCTACAGCTTCACTTTACAAAGTCAGTGAAGGGCAGCAATGGAGCATCTGAAATGGTTATTTGGCATAGGGTCGCTATGAAGATGAATTAGGGTTAATTTCCTACTGGAGTGTAGGTCAGGCACTGTGCTGTGGCAGAATGCTCATTTTACTGGATATGTTTTGGCCTACTCACTACTTTAGAAAATAAATAGTACAATGTTAAATTAAATATGCTCTGTGACAAGGACTTGCAAGACTGGGAGCATGTGATTTATATGCAATTGGCTCATATATACCATCTAATATGACATATACAGTGTAACGAAAGCTCAGGAGTCTGATCTGCTGTGCAGAAATGCTTTACAACCCTCTTTCGGGTTGCATGTTGTTTTTCCTTCCTCCTCTTCTTCATTTTTTTTTTTTAATGACTACATGAGTTAATTAGCGGTTATGTACTCTGTCTCTTTGCCTGGCCTAGCTTATCCCTACTGCAATAAATCTCTTTTCTTTCCCTCTCCCAAGGATCATTACAACATTAGCCAGCACTGTCAACAAAACTAATTGAAAGCCACCTGCTTTTAGGATCACCCTAATGAAAAACAGCAAAGTTAAGAAACAAAATTCAATCAACTTTCTAATA
Organism: Anseranas semipalmata; assembly: GCA_013399115.1. Taxonomy (NCBI): domain Eukaryota; kingdom Metazoa; phylum Chordata; class Aves; order Anseriformes; family Anseranatidae; genus Anseranas; species Anseranas semipalmata. The sequence goes on from VXAA01006405.1 coordinate 602,929, forward strand.
GTCTGTAATTTCCTATTAATTCACACAAATGCGGAGGCAGAAAAAAAAAACACCACAAGGTCCCTTTTTTCATTGCTGGCCTTATTGTCCGCCCCTCCTTACATCTGTATAATTAGAAATGATTATTTTTGTAACCTAAATCTCTCATCACTCCTTAAAGTGGAACTAATAGTATTACATTTTGTCTTTTCCACTGCAGCTGTACAAAAAAGGAAAGTACTTGCACATAGCCTTCCTACTCCAAAGATCTGTTCACTTTGCTAAACATTTGGGCCCTTTTAAATCAGGCAGGCCCAGATTCAGCAAAGCTTTTAAAGATGTCTAAGTCCACTTATGCACTTACACAGACGATCTACATCTCATTGTCTTTGATGTCTTATAAATTCAAGTACCTGCAGAAACCTGGGGAAAGGCTGAATGTGCAGGACTGAATTGGTATAGATTTCTGGAAAGGGGCCTTAGTCCCCAAATGTGCAAAGCCCTTCAGTACACGCTGAACCTCAGGCAGGTGATTAAGTGCTATTGAAGTCAATAGGAAGTAAGCATGTCCTTCAAGATAAGTGCTTTGCTACCATTCCACGGGAGCACACAATTTAGTCAAGTGAGTGTCAGTAAGGAAAACATTCTTGATGGCTAAACTGTTTCCTGTAAGTAGTTTCCCTGCTCATCCTTAATTGTGGATAAAAAAGCCTAGAAAAGGATAAAAGTGACTGATCTATTTCTGTTAGGCCAACCGAATAAAAATACTGAGAAAAGAAATAAAAAAAAGGGAAAGCACAAGACCGACAGTACTAATGACTATTTGTGTTACAGTAGGGCTTAGATGTCCCAGCAAAGCTGTAGATCCCCCTGCGGTAGGTGCTGTGCAAACAAGTCAGAAAGGGTGTTCAGTAAAGGAGAGCTGCCTGTAAACACAACATGTGGAAGTCCCTTTGAAGTCAGACAGAATCCAAGCACGCAAACAGTTTGTACTGTGGGGTCATACGTTTCAAGCTATATGATTAATTGCTATCAAGTGTGCTGAAGCAGAAGACAAGGTCTCTCATACTATGGCCAACAAAGATATAAAAACCTTGGGAAAAAAAATAAGGTCACAGATAATATATTGGTTCTATTTAATAGGCCACTGTTTACTTCCTATGACTGTAAACATATCATTATTTTTCCTACTTCAAAAGAATAAAAACATTATTTAAATGAAATACATTTGAAACAATGCAGGTGACATGCAATGTGGGATAAACCCTACCTTCATGCAAATATATGCATCTCTCATTGATTATAGTAATGAGATATGCAAACAAAATCAGCGGAATATAATTTGATCCTTTTTGGAAGCTACTCAGAAATTCATGCTGGATGTAGTGTGTGTGCGTACACAAAAGAGGAAGAAGAGTGAGAAGTCACATTGTGGAGCCTTCCTGAAGAGGGCAAATTCCTGCTGCTTCAGAAGCAGACTGATGCCCACAGGAGGTCAGGGGACCTAGGAAGAAGGAGAGCTCCCCAGTTTGTGAACCCACAATTTCAAGGGTGCAGTCAGTACTCCAGCGAGCAGAAAAGGCTTAAAAATAAAGGAGTACAGAAGAACGAAAGGAAGGAAAAAATACCAGTCAGGAATAATTATCACAGTGTATAAAACTTTCCACTCCTTTATTATCATAAATTGCAAAGTTTTATTGATGCATATTTTATCACAGCACTCTCGCCATATGTGATCTGAAGATTCAGAGCCTGTCCCCAGGGACGACGGTACTGATATAGATAATCAAGAATTCCTTTTATGCTTCTCTCAACACAGCCACAGCTCAGATTGAAATTAACATCTTTTACAATGAAACACCAGTTTGCTGCCACAACCAGACATGACAGCTGGAGAGAGAGGCCTGCTTATCCAGTTATTCCTTCAAGTCTCAGTTTCATTATGGCCTGTGAAGATGTAAACTATGTATAAAGCAATGTGGATGGTCACTGAATACCAGAAAAAGGAATCTGCATGCAACCTGCCGTGTGAAGAAACGGGGGAGAATTTTTTCAAGATAAAGCCAGGGATGAAAAGCCAAGATCAGAGGCAGTCCCTAAAAAAGCAATGAAGAGGAATCCAAGAGCTTTGAACTCTGGCAGTTTACACTGCCTGGATTACTTTGGATGACGCTCACACACGCACACACCCACAAGGATGGAATCCATGCCCAAGAAGAGAACCAGCATAGGGCACTATCCCACTTAAATCCTCCAAAGCAAGGATTTTAACCACTCTTCCACATAACAGGGAGCATAGGGTCGTTGTGTTTGCACTGTAGGAGCACCAAGGCTGCTTCCTGTGGAAGGCACTCACTCCTGGTCATCTTTCTAGGTTTACTGCTTCCAGCTGCAGATGGGCCCCATTTCTCGGGCTGCTGAGAAGCAGGGAATGGAAGTTGTTTTGCTCTGTTCCCCATAGGGTCATACATCACTGTAGCATCCGAGTGCCTTCCCATAGAGCATTAAACAACCAACATCTGCCACGTGTGGTTCATTCTCCCTCTTATCCTCTTCCCAAGGGAGAACTAGGTATCCAGTGTAGTGTTTTGTTTTGGCAGGGCTTTGTCTTTGTTGTTTTAAATCTACATGCTGCCATATGTTAGGGAAAAAAAAAAAAGCAGCACCTTGCTTTTGAAGGAGAAGGTGGTGGGGTTTGCAATGGTCATTATTTTCTGAGGGAGTTAGTGCCAGGGTTGCAGGGTGGCTTCCCAAAAGGTGCAGCTTAGAAATGTGTGAACTTCACATACTATCACAGGGAGCAAGAGATGATAATGCCCTGGAATCACATCTCTTCATGTGCAAAATTATTTCAAGCCCAGCTTTGAGCACATGTCTACCTACCACAACATTTCGTGCCCGTTGTTGTTATAGTTACATGCTGGGACAACACATACTAAAGCCTACTCTGTGGATGTTTTTTTTTTTTCCCCTGATTAATGTCACATCATTTGCAGGTTATCTCCAAACAGTCACTAGAGAAGAACAGAAAAGATGATATCAAGGTCAGTTTTGAACAATATAAGTGGGCAAATGTGCTGATAGAGGTGCAAAGACCTTCAGGAAACATTTAAAGCACATTGTATGCACACTTTTATATATATAAAGCACCTATCACCATATTCAGTAAAGATCAGGAACAAAGTATACAAAGGACAGCAAATCCAATGCCACTTTACTGCCTTGTGTCTTTGTCTTCCTACAAATTGCAAAAAACAGTACTTCTGCAGTTGAATACTATGGACAAGCTCAGGCTAAAACATGCATAATAGCAAGCCCACTTTATGGTCATAACCAAGTTAGACAAGGAAACAGAAAGCTACGAAAAAAAGATGGCTAAATGGCAGAACTGCATTGCAAAGATCTAATTTATATCAACACCAGAAAAAAATAACACTAATGGATTAGTTAGACGAGTCTTCAGTGAACAAAAAGGACAGGGCAGGACCTCTTGCCCTAGATTAAGAGACTGTCACTTCTGCTTTCCTGAATTTAAGGAATTTGGGGAATTTCTTGCTCCTCACCCCACTGGAAGGGCACATCTCATTGAGAAGGGCTGATTCCAAAGCCCTCAAATCTTTGTGCAATCACCTTCTGGGGGCTACTCATTCTCTCTTCTATTATGTTTTTAGTTTATACATTTCCCAGATTTGACTTTTATAGGATGCTAATATTGACGAGATTTAATATTGAAGACATTCTTCTGCACCATAAAGAGAACCCATAGGTTCAGATGACCAGGATTTCTCCAGTCTTGTGTGTGCACACAGAGTGATGACTGCAACCTCATTCACACTGCAAAGTCTAGATTAGCTACGGACCATTTGAAGAGAAATGTAGCAGTACGTATTATTTTTCCTTTTACAAGAGATTTAAGATATTTACTATGACCATACAATTTTTATATCTGATTGAAAAACAAAATTTACATCTCACAAGAAGTTATAGTATTTGGCATTTCTCCTGAGTCAGGCTAAAATGCCAAAATAATACAATTTCTCTACCTATAAACATTTAAAAGATCAGTTTTAAGAGACAAAAATGTTAACTTCTATGTTATGAAATAAGTCATTGTGAAGTTTCTGAAATAAAATGTTTAGTGCCAGGGGCAGGAGGGTTGTGGTGGTGTTGCTCCTTGATACCACCTAAATGGCCACAACTGTGAGTTGATATTCTTGGTCTGCTTGTCTTTAACCCACGGATCCTTCTCCCCAGTCATGCTTAGAGCCCCACCAGGCATGACAGTCTCACTGTGCTGCTGTTCTCAAGATGCTTCACACCTGTGCAAAAACCCATCCCAAATACAAAACATATGTCAGCCACCTTTTCCTTTGTGGAGCAATTTACCAAAAGGTCCATTTTCCCTAAGAATATTTTCATATTTAATGAACTCCCTTTTCCAACAGGAAAATAATTTGACACTTTTGTGATCAAACCTAGTTGTTTTATTACAGCTTGCCTTTTGAATCCTTTGAGTGGAACTATCAAGGCAGAATGCCTGGTACGAACACTATTGTCAAGCTAGCGTCTCAGTGTGATGTCTAGCTAAAGACCGACTTTGAAAACCTTTTCAGATTAATCTTTCTTCAAAACAGCAAGTTTTTAAAGTACTGTTTATAAGCAACCCTTTGCATCATACTTTTCATAATAATGTTGTTTTTTAAAAATTATTTTACACCTGGGCATCAAGAAGCACACCTTCCTATAAGCCTCCTAATAAGGTACAGACCTCACCAGGAATCTGTACAAGGTCTGCTATGATGGATAGAACCCCCAAGCCAAAGGGGTCATCACTGTAACACAACAGTAACAGTAAACTAATAAAATAAAAAAAAAACAAACAAACAAACAAAACAAAACAGAGATTATCAATCAAGCAGAAATCAGTTGCTTATTGTGAACTAAATTCAGATCCTCTTTGAATGAAACCTGATTCTAATTTCACCAGTGTAACCACAGGGAAACCAGCGGGCTTGCACTTGTGCATTAAAGCAAAATAACATCAAGACATGCCACATTCTAAAGATCTTTTACATCTTTCTTTGAAATATCTGACACGGGTCATTTTTCCAAACAAGACGCCAGAGCTATTAGACCACCGTGTGTCCTGAGACAGTAAATCCTCGATCTTTAAGATAGATAGGGTGTAATTAAAACTAGAATTTGGCCTATGGGGCTAGATCTATCCCCACTTAAATCACATTGCCTTCATTCCTGTACTGGTGTAAATGGTATTTTTATGTATGTGTCCAGAAGAGAATTCAACTGCAGTATTTCTTTTCTACTGCTGAAATATTAGCATTAAAAAAGCAGTATTTTACAAAAGTCATATAAACATAGTGCCTATAATACAATCAATTTTGTTGGAATTATTTTATACAAACCTTCATCTTTGAAATGATATCCCTTCCTTTGTGGAATGTCTTCAAACTTAAAAATGTTATTTGAAGTAAGGCTTAACAGTACATTAACCAGTAAAAATCAAAGTACTTATTTTTTTCCCCAAGTCCAGAAGAATTAATTTTCTTGCCACTTAGAAGTACAGACACCCAACTTTTGAATACGAACTGACCTAGTATTTCTGAAAACCCTGCACGCAATTAGTTTCGTGTAAGAGCTATCTTTCAAGCAGTCTTTTTCTGCCTCTGAACTCCGAAAGCTGCTCATCAGATACAGCAAAATTAGGATATTAATAGAGAACCATTTATCAAGCTTGATAGGTTTGTTAGAGGCACACTTGTCCAGTTAACCAACATTGTCAAAGTTTCTTTTAAAGCAGAATGTTCTTCCCAGTAATCTGAAAGATATTGTGAAGGTCTTCCTGATGTGTTTATCCCTACGTGATGTCTTCCACACCAGTGTTTCTCCAGTGGTGGGCTAGAAGCAGTGCTGCCCTAGGAAGTGGTGCTCAGCTGGCAGATGTCCCCAGAGTTGGAGCCCTCCTTGGCCATGGCCTCATCCCTGCCATATGTGACAAGATATCCGAAGGGTTGCCTGTTACGGCAGGGGTTACACCGGCCCACTTAAAGCCTTGTGCACAGGGCATTATTGGTGGGTCTCCAAAGCAAAGAGTGATGCCATCCCCTTGGCTCTAGGGTTTGTGATCCGTGACCCAGAAACTCTGGCCAAGGTTGACAGGAAGAAGATGGCTGCATGCGGTGAACGTGGTATGGGATCAGGAACCAGGGGGCTGACTCCAGTGTCAGCTTCCCCTGACCTTGCTCCCTCATGGCCCTGACTGTTCTCTGGGCCTGTCTTACCTTCCCTCTGCCTTGTGTTTTTAGCGAGCTGGTCAGAACATGCTCAGCAACATTTGGATTTTCTAGACATATTCTCCTTCAAGTAAACAAAGCAATTTTTTTCTTTCTTTTTCTTTGGCAGAAACATATCAACTTCAACATTTTCCAAAGAAAGATTTCTCACATCAGGGCTATTTCTTGTGACTTTCTGAGAGACACAAATCAAAATCTTGACCTATTCATTCCTACATGTGAATGCTCTGACAGCTCTTTTGTCTGAACATTTTCTAAGGGCTTTGGTTTCTTTCTAAAACATGATGATTTTGAAATCTAAGCTTTGGCAGAACAGAACTGTGATCTCCCAGCTCTAGTATCTGGATTGCAAGTACTTCAGTGCAGTACTATTTCCTACGTGTACGCACAGCACAGGGGTCTGTATCACATGTAGCACCTGCAAGCACCTCAAGAAAGTAAATTATAGCTACTAATAAGAGTTTTACCTTTGCCTGGTGCTTCAGTTTCAGAAATCTAAAACCCATGTATTTCCTCAAGTGCCCAGATCCACTGTGTAGACAAAAGCAATGAGAATCCCTGTTGATTTCAGGAGATTTGGAGCCAAACTCAAACATTGCCCTTATCTAGATATATATTGCCATCAGAGAGTGAATGGGCTTTGCTAATAGGGTGTCTGGCAGTGGCAGAAGTTGTGAGAAGGCTGGGCCCTTCTCCCACCCCCTCCCAGCCTCCTTTTTCCCCCAGCCTCAATTGCCTCTGCCTGCGGCTCTCATTTATTGGCACCAGTATTGTACAAGTTTCAGATGGGGCAGCACCACTCCTTCCTCTCCTTTTCCTTAAACATTTCATACGTCACGTCTGTGATTCTTCTAGCTCCAGCAGTTTGTGAGACAGGAATATTGAGGTTATTCCACAGATGTTGATAATACCCCACAGACAGCTGGGGACAACAGCATAAGACACTGGGGATGCTTGGTGTCTGCCTCTTCCCCGTCTCCCTCTTTTTTTACATCCTGTAAACATTACTGGAAAAGATTGTACTGCAAAGTCATAAATAAAGTATACTTGTCAGAAGCTACAGTCTTAAAATATTCTAACGGTTTGTTTGTGCTCTCTCCATAAATTGTTTATTGGTCAATATGGCTAGAACTTTCAAATGTATCCTCCTTTGCAGTTTACTGATATTATCTCTGTTCTAAATACTTTCATCTAGTACAGAGCCTTCAAGAAGAAGTTTCTACCTTTTTTCATTGACGACAGAGAGATTTTTCTAATGCTGAACATTCAGATTATGCAGCATTACATTACTCTGTGTTTCTTATCCTTACGGAGATTGCTAGCATCCTGTTAAAGGAGAATTGTATGATTATTTCTAAAGTTACCATCAGCAGTGGGGTTATGCAGCAGGGGGAAGCTTTTCAAGTGGTCTCTATGCAGTAAAGCAAATCAGAAAAGAAAGATCTCTGTATAAAATATTGCTCTAATTTGTATTCTACTTCACTACGTCATGTAAATGTTCTTCAAGTAACAGTTTGACATTGCGAAATGGTACCCTGATGAGTAAATTATCATAGAAAGAAGTTCATCAAAGCAATGATTTCAGACGTGTCTGAATAGCCTGTAAGCATACAGAACCGAAGCTATCTCTTCAGCCAGACACCAGTCACTGACATATGAGAAAACAGACTTTCTTCTAACTCTCCTGGAGCCCTGCAATGCAGGGGGTCTTCCTAGGAAACAATCATCCTGCATGGGATGATATTTTAAATCAGAAATTAAACGGTTCCATCCCTTCTTTATAGTGCCTAAAAAGACAGACCTAAGAAAATTTTAAATGCACATAATGGCTGATAGATTGGATATTTACAGCTAGTAAGTCAAATATGTTATGACATTTGGTAATCGCTTCTTCAATAAATAACTTGCTAAGTTCCTGGGGAGAGGAAGAAAGTAATTTATCTCCCAGTAAAACAGTTTGGGTCCACCAACTCTTTGAGGACAATCTGGTAGGTAACTGTAGCTATTTGGGGAATTTTGATGCTCAGTGATCATTAAAAATAATGGGAATGTAGTGTCCAGATCCTACAGTAGCTTCAAAAATCTTAGCCATGCACTCCTGGGGCAATCATGTTTTGCCCACTGCACAGCTATTAACACTGAAGCACTCATATCCTAGAAAAGAAAGAGAACAAAGGGATAAAAAATATTTCAAATGGTTATCTAAGACCATTTACTGATACTTTATTAAATTAGCATGTGAAGAACAAAACAAGTTGCACACCCTGTAAATTATTTTTGATATAATTATTGAAGTTTCAACAAAACAAGGACCTCATAACCAAAGAAATAACAGTAGCAACAGATTTTAATCAAAAAGCATTTTTCAAGGTTGGGAATTTGTATTAAAAAATAAGCACCTACCTGCCACACATCATTATATATGTTTATTCTGCATAATGCATAATGCAATGGAGCTCCTCTCCAGTGAACAGTGGATCCTTTGGGAGAACCCAGAGGTGAGAAACGAATGTGATGGAGATGGGGATTAGTTAATAAGGATCAGTTAATAGTTTTGCAAGGTATCACTACTGCTAACCATGGTTCATCATTGCCTTACTAACAGTCAAGTGTTTAGCAGTCATCATAACACAAATGAGTTTTAATGGGAGCTCCTCCTACTGCCCCAGAACAACATGACAGCAAGCAAGAAGGCACTGGAGCAGCATGGGGCAAACAGGCAAGAAAACAGACAGGCAGAGACTAACAACTGAGCTGCTGTTTTTATTTTTATTTTTATTTTGGGGGGGGGAAGGGGACATTAGCTCCTCTACAAATTTGAGTCTAACATCTGGTTCCTTAGTCCTTGCGTTCATGTTGAGATGTACCATGTAGATGAGTCATAACAATTAGCCCACCTCAACCACAGCATACTTAATACAGCACAGTTCCACCATGCCCTTAGCAGTGCCCCTGCACTCACCCTCATTAAGATTAACCTTTCCAAAGTCTAGACTACCAAGAAAAGTTTAGCCATGACTCAGTCCAAAATTCCTATATAATGGTTCCAGCTCTAATGTATATAACCCTAGTATCGAAGACACATTGGCAACAAATGTCTTTCTCTTGACTTATTGATGAGCAATTACCTGAAGCTCCACACTAGAAACCTGGTTTTCTTATAAAACCCCTCCAATATCCAGTACTCATCCCAGAGACTTCTTGTGCGATCTAGGTGCTGTTCCTCCAATCTCTATCTGTTACCACAAACTGCTCTGCTTTCTGCAATGGTCATTCACAAGCCTGCAAAAGTTATTTGTCTTTCTTTTGTATTAGTCCCTCTCCAAGCTGCAGTCAAATTCTACACCTGCCACTGATCCAATCCGTCCTTTTTTGTCTCTGTTATTTTATTAAGACATTTGTCATTTCTTCCGCTCTGCATCACTATTCAAATCTTCCGTTTTCCTGCTCTCCTGCAGCTTCTTCCTCTGTTCAGTCTCCGCAAGGTTTTGTTGCTATTATCATCATTTTCTCTCAACATGCTCTCTGTCCTCTTAAAGCCTGCTTTGACAGATCCTCTCTTGTCATCTGCTTGAAGGCTGATTTCAGCTCTTCCTTACAGCACTGTGCCTGCGTGCCTCCTCTGCTACAAGTGCTTAGCGGGGAGCTTGTCCTACCAGGGCAATTTGTCTGCTCCTCATGGCCCTTCCTCCCAAGGAGGGCTGAGGGGATGTAAGGTGTGCAGGGCTGTGGGCCACAGGCACCAGTCTGATGATGTCAGTAGTTCACTGATGTCTTTCCAGTGGTCTGGTAGCTCTTCCTGCTGTCACTATCAAGGATGTGTTCTAGTCACTTGACAAGATCCCCCTTGGGTGTCAATGGGGTGCCAAGAAGAGGGGATGTTTGACAGCAAGCTTGCCATCAGAAAAAATTTACCAGCCTGTGTTCATTCCCCCTCGCTTTAGCAAGAGATGTTCATGAGGAGCAGGCACCCCTAACTGCTTGCATGGTGCCTGCCCATCTCTGCAACACCTTCTGAAGGAGACACAGGAGTACAGCAAATCCATACGGGAAGCACGAACCAAACAGGCAAGAGTAGTGGGTCCTGTCAAGAGGTACAGTAGTGGCAGATGCATGCAGCCCTCCTCAGACACTGAAAGAAACTGAGTGGCCAACTAAAACAGACACGCACCACTGATCCACACTCCTCCCAAACCCTCCTTTCTGGGGAGGCATTCTTCTGTCCTAAGTAGCATCACACATCCTTCATCAGCCATGCCGATTTCTCTCTTATTTCTTTACTCTGTTCCTTAAAAACGTATTGCCCCTGTGAAGCAAGACCTTCAAGTCAAGCAATAAGTAATATATATAAATGTAATATATAAAAGTAATATATAAAAATGTGAAGATGTAGAACTTAGAGATATGGTTTAATGGTGGACTTGGTAGTGTTAGGTTATAGGGTGGACTAGATGATCTTAGAGGTCTTTTCCAACCTAAACGATTTTGTGATTCCGTAATATACTTGAAGGGTTGGTTAATGTCCTCCAGATTATGTCTGGATTGGAGGATACCTGGTGCAAAACTTTAACTTTTCTGCAGGGAAACACTTCTAAACTATTTAGGAAGTTCCCTTTTCCAGAACTTAGTCTCCTAATCCTCACTGTGGAACTTCACCTGTTAAACCACTTCTCTCCTTTTCAAAAGTATCTTAAAATTTCAGCAATGGGCTAAGTACACAGAAGACAATCCATATATAATAACCTAGTGAGGTACCTATATTCTTCTTAAGAGGTTTGCCAAGTAGTGATCTACTACCGCTCTTTTAACTTATGTTACATCATGATTGCAATCCTAAATTAAACTCATACAAGCAAGGAAATTTATAGTTAAGCCTTTCACTCAATCTTTAACTTGCTGCTCTGTAACTAAGTTGCATATTGTGAGGGCTCTTAGGTATGTGTCACAATACCTAGGCATGCAGAAAGGTTAATATATAGACTCATTTTTCACCTTTGATTAGCTTCTGTAGTAAACTTAAAGCACGTAGAACAATTCAGCCCCAGTGTGCTGTCAATCTGAAAACTGTTGGGACCTCTCGGGCTACGTTGTCGGGTGCTGCATACTTCAGCAGGGCAAACCCTAACAGTCTGGCGAGTGCCTGCTAGGCTTGCTCCATCCGGTATCTATCTATAGAGAAGCTCAGAAGCATGAAGGGCTTCCGTCCTTCTGAAAAAAAGTGAAATAATTTACAGGAAGGCCCTACTCAGAAACAAGTCCACATGTGCTCCCCAGTGGCCCCACAGCAGCCCTAACCAGCGCTGTTCCTTCCCTCCTTGGTGAGGACATGAACATGAACTAATGGCATGGACCCAACCAAGAACACCTCAATGCTGTCACCATTAGAACAAAATAGGAGCCCCTAATCCAAATGGTAAAAAAAGAGAAAATCAAGAGAGGAATTCAGAAGGCAGTCCTGTAACCTGAAGACCATGGTGTTTTGTTGATTCCAGCCTAAGTTTGGACTGGTTACGGGTTGGGGTATTAACTCCTGCACACTCAGACTTTTGAAAAGCTATTACAAAAACAGCAGAGATCAACATTTTAAACACACAGAATGCATTTGACATTGTACCTTCACCTTGAGTATCTGAAGTCGCTTTAACATATTTCTTACCATATGAACTATACTTATGTTTTCAAAGTAAAACAAGTAGTTTAAAAGATGGAACCTCCTGTGACCGCATAAATGCTTCTCTTATCCATAAATTCTTTAAGTAAGGACCCGAGTTAACTCCTTCACATCAGTTATGGTTTCTCGAGTCTGCAAATATTTTTCAAAGGGGGGCTCTACCTCTTGGAATATCGGCATGACAGCCTTGGTAGTGTTAGAACTGGTGAATTTTAAGCGTTTAATTTTCAGATGAAATGTACATAACTATGTTAAAAATTCCTGTGAAAAAGTAGGTCTTACACATGTATTGCAGCCAGTTTTCACAGTTCTATCCTTTTTTAATTACCCATTCTGATTAAAGAGCTACAAAGTAGTCTATTTAAAATTGGTTTTTACAGTGATTTAATGGGCACAAAAAGCATACAGAATTAGAAAACATTTACTTCTCTTCCCCTTCTTATATTGCCAAATATATTTAAATCAAACTTGTTTTAAAAAACAAATATTCCCAGGGTAAGGACTTTCATATCAACTTCCAGTTTCAAGCAAGTTGCTAATGCTGAATTAGAAACCTCTGGCAATTTTTCCCAATGAAATGTAAATGATGACATATCGTTAACTAGCAGCATTACACCACTAAAATACTACGACATGTCTTGCTTGCCTCAAACTTCCCTTTCCTTAAGTAAAATGCCTTAGAGGCAGCAGTGCTTAAATGGTACAAAGTACTCCACTACCACCAGCCTGAATCTTTATTTAGGAGAACAAGCTTCACATTCTTTCCCGCTAATGCAGTACACGGGCATGTTTGGCTCCTCCATAAAACACACTCATACACTATTCCTGTCTAAAACAAGGTACAGTACTGACATGACAGATTCATGTTCCCAGCTGTGACATAAGGGTTCTTTGACAATACCACAGTGAAAGCCCTATTAAGACAACATGTGCCGGACAGTGCATCTGACGCAGTTAAACGCTATAAAAGATTTTCCAGGTGTTAATGAGTTCCATGAGCAGAATGGAAATGAGATAGATCCGTGCACTTGGAAACTCTCAAGAAACAGGACTCAGACTCTCACAGAGACAGACAAACAGTGCTTTATAAGCACCACTGGCCAAACTCTGCACCTGACCGCACGAGGTGATGAGCAACCCTGACTATTCACTGAGGGAACTGTTCGTTTTGGACCGTTTGCATGGGAAAAGACAGACTTTCGTGTCTTCCTGCAGTTTATTGCATCCTTCTTGCTTTGCTCAATTGGTGAGAAAGCACTAGCTATTTTGCCCTTTTTATGTCTTTGGTTCTTTTTCCTAAAGAGAAGGAAAACGTTACGTTTGCTACTTCATTTCTGATCCTTACTTTTATGAGGGATCCAGCTTGACCCAGTACAGATATGAAACTGTAATTTAGCCTGTGTTAAAGGACCATGACCTACAGTTTATGCTTTTAAAGGACAGAAATACACTCTTTTGCATACTTTGAAACAGCAGTGGTTGTACTTTTTCACAGCAATGTTGGGGCTTAACATATATATATTTCCTTGAAATAAAAGAAAGAAAGCTAAAAAAAACTACGTATAAAATAATATGCATGGACTGCCCTGAAAATTTCAACTACTGATATTTCAGAGTATATTACCTAGAACATCAGGTATCTACAATAGAATTGTTTATTTGTATCACCTGTTGACTTGATAAAAGGTTGTTTCATTTCTTTAGGATGTTTACCTTTCATGGTTTCTGTCCTCTGGGAGCTAAGTTTTGTTTTATCTACAGATGACAGGTACAGTGTGGGAAGGCTGCAATGCAGATTTTTCCATGCTGTTGTGACCACAACCTCAGCCCTTATCCCAGCATACAACTGTATGTAGAAAAAAAAGATAATTTTCTCTCTGTGCTAATTCCAGCCCAATTTTCCTTACAGGGGAAGCTCCCAGCAACACTGGGACCAATGGAGAGTCTCCTCTCATAAATGAGTTAAGACCCACCTAGTTTATTTCCCACAACGACACATTGGTGTTATTTTATCTTTCATTTCCAGTCTAACATTCCAAGTTCCCTTCCCACTCTTCCGCTACCCCAAGAGTTACTCATTTAAATTAACTCAGAGAACTAAATTTTCTTAAATGCGTAAGAAGACCAGGTGAAGAGAATGAGCAAACAAATCTAATAGTACCTTGACACAGATCCTTGAAATTAATGTCTTAAGGGTTAAAATTCTTCTGGCTTGCCAGGTGTTCTGTGCAAATGTTGCATTCATACAATGTAGTATCTGACCATTTAACCATATGTCAAACAAACTCTGCTATGACAACCAGATGTAGACATTGCCATGGAATGAAATTATCATTTTATTAATTACCCTTTAATTAGTTGATACAGCAGAGAACATGCAGTAATTTAGTCATAATTGGCCTGACTGAGACTCAATACTTACAGGGATGGAATCTGTTTGTGAGACTACTTGTTATGAATAACAATTATGTCTGTGACAATGCAATTTTATTATGAAGATGTACTGTGCATTTCAAACAACTTTTAGGTATAAGATAGTATTCAGTATTTGACTACAACTCAATAGCAAATGTTTTCCTTGAATAACTGTGTATAATCCTCTGTGCATTTTGCTAAACATGCTCTAACAATGCAAGAAAGACCTCTTCCCAAACTTACTGTGATGCCCAAAGCATGTTTTCAATGCATTTTATTATAGACGTGAGGAGCCATTTGGTAAATTTTGTATTTGGGAATGCAGGAAAAAACACTTTGGACTCCTCCCAAAATCTTGTTTCTGGTCTTCATATTATTCTCGAACTTAACATGGTATTTGCGTAAGGGAAACAGAGTGCAGATTTTTTAGGAACATTCTCTGTCAGAACATCACAAGCAGAAGCTTGAGGAGGGTCTCTTATGTGATCACTTGATCACTACACTTTTTGAACTTCAAGAAGAGTAGAACATTCTGAGGTTTCTCGGACTGGACAGGTGCAAATAAAGTTAGCAACGTCCCCCTCTAGACTGTACTAGTAAGCAAAATGCCCAGAAGACTTTCTTTCAATACAGCTTGCAGTTAAATCAGGAATACTCTTCCTAGACAGAATACCAAGTATCACTGTGGTAGGACAAAGCACATTCAACAACTTAATAAAAATGCGAGTAAAGTAGATTTTAACTGTGGCACTTACATACCTAGCTGTTATGATTTTTTTGTTTACCATCACTTTGGACAAAACTCTGGAGTCACCATGCTGTCCTTGCAGCCCTAAACTCTGTGACCTGAGTGAAGACTGCAGTGTTTTGTGTTAGTTTTATACTGTCGGATAGACAATACGCTTCGTGCTTTCTCCACCCTTCTTCCCACAAAAATCTCCCAAAGTGCAGATGAAAATCTTCAACAAACTCATCTTCAACAAACTATAACAAATTACCGTACTTTTCAGAGTTGAATGAAAGCTCTATCTGTTTTTCTGCATGAGCAGTGACAGAAAATTGTACTTAACTGAATTTCTCTCTAAACCTTGCCGAATTCCAGCCCCTTTATTTCTTTACAGTGGATGGGCAGGATACACGGATGTCTCTGAGCGAAATGAATCTTTCATGTAACTTCTCTGAAGTCAAGGAAGTCGTATGAAGGATGAATCTGTCTCCTTTACAATTAGACTTGAAAACACTCTTTCACTTTGCTCAAATGCCTACAGACTTCTTTTGGAAGTTTTCTTTGTTTTAAACACAGCATTCTGCCATCCTTTCTGATAATTAATCCACTAGTATGCTTCTCTTCACATACTAATTTATATGGAAAAACATGCTATATAGGAAAGAAAACATTTTTTGCCTATGGTGCCATCTTTCAGTTAATATCAGTAAGTCATATCCTAGTGCTCGTAAGCGCATCTTGCTCAACAACTTATAGCCTCCTCCAGTACAACCACACACAGGTTGCCTTTTCCTGCTGTGTCACAGGGAATAGCTAACGCGGTGTAACAAGAGATCATTTCATTAGACTACCACGGAAGAGTCACTGCTGCAAGGAACCTGATTTGAATAGGGACACAATTACACTGTTAAAAACTCGAAACAGTTTACCAGTAAAACCTTGTGTGACTGCTTGAAAAATGTCTTGGAGCAGCACAAAAGCTGGCACCATTAGCTTTCATCCCTGCTGAGTTGGCAATAAAGTGTACACATAAGTAAAATGCATTAATTGGTATTAGTCAATCTAGTTAAGATGTTCATTCTCCAGGCATCTTCAGATATCATTTCCATAAAATGGGATTTCTTTAAGTCCCATAATTTGATTTTGTCCAGCCTGAAATGATGTTGACACAGTGGCAGCAAAAGCACAGTTACACCCCAGCTTCACAAAGGTGTTCCCTCTCTAAATAGACTGGGACCCACGTGCTCCCAGCCTCCAAAAAATAAATTAAAAAAAAAAAAAGGGGGGGAAAAGAAAAACCTATCATTTTCCATTTGCTATTTTTGCTCCCTTTCCCCCGTATTTTTCCTACTGTGCACTACTGATTACTGCACTTTAAGATCAGAATGAACAATTAAGTGCCTAATTATTCCAGTCACACCAAGCCACAATGAAATCTTTATTCAGTGTTTACAGCAATCTTTGGCAGGGACTGTCTTGCTGTTTTTAAACCGAGAAGAACTGCTCCCTTTGGCTCCCCTCAGCATCAGCTGCCTGGGTTTCAGAGCTGGATGCCAATAATCAGCCTCCTTTTTCTCTTCCAAAGTGGCTATTTTTTTTTTAAGGGTGAAAAGACCTATTCTCACCGACTCCCCATATACCCTGCCTGATTTATGTCCCAGCCACTGGGTCTCTTCCTTCCGTATCTTTTACCATTTGTGCCCCCCCCCGCACCTCCGTCCCGCTCCCGGGCCCGGAGCCCCCCGGGGGGGCCCCGCTTCTCCCCCGGGGCCGCGGCGAAGCGGGAGGAGGGGGCAGCGCCCGCGCACCCGCACCTTCTCCCACGGCTCCTCCGCAGGAAGCCCCCGCGCTCCGTGTGCCCCGGGAAAGTTGGAGGGAGCCGCTCCGGCTCCGCCACCCGCTCCCGGAGAGCCGCTGGGCGGGGCGGCCCCCCC
>VXAA01006405.1:620627-660327 GCA_013399115.1 Anseranas semipalmata
CAAGGGGCTGCAGCTCGGGGGCTCCGTGAGGAAGCGTGTGCGGGGGGAGGCCGGAGTAATATGGGGGGGCGGGGGGGGCGAGGCTGTGCTTCATGTAACAGAAAGGGAGGGAGGAGATTTTTCTTCAGAAGGCTCACTTTTAGTTAATAAACGTCCCCAGACTAATGTCAGAGCTACTTTTATGGGGGTAAACAGTACAGTTTCCTGGAGGGTTTGTGTAATACTTTGGAAAAACAACCAAATAATAAAGGGGTTTTACATCTGCTTTTAAAGATCATTTTAGCGTTCGTAAAAGCTGCCAGACTCGCTGCAGTGCTCTACCCACAGAACGACAGCCGCAGCGGCAGCAGCAGGACAAGGCACCCTCGCTGCCTGCCCACCTGCCTTCAGATGAACCTGGAGCCACGAGGAGGGCAGACATCCCATCGCGCCGGTCCTCATCCTCCCGCAGACAGAATGGAAAAGGGGCAAACTTGTGCCAACCCGGCCAACGTGCACGCGACAGGGACGGAAACTCGTCCACCTGGGCACCAGGAGGTTATTGCCCCGTCACAGCTCCCCGTGGTAATAACTTGGTGTCGCAAGAGCCCGTTCCCCATCTCGGTTCGATTGGTTGATCTCAAGCAACTCCGCCAAGCTGGGAGCAGAGCTGTGCCCCAGCAGTCTGCGGCCGAGCCAGAGCCTGCCAGTGGGAGACTCTAAATCTCATTATCAATTCTCTGGGACACTGCCAGTCCCTCAGCAATTACATCTTGAGATGAAGATTCAGATTATACGGTCAAGATTTTTTTTTTTTTTTCCCCTCAAGATTTGCACTAATGATTATTTGCAGAACTAAGGTCACACCGGCTAGTTTTCTGGCCCTGCATTTTTCATACTGACCACAACTTTGTTGTTTCAGCGTTACAAAAGAAAAAGAGCAGGCAGACCTCTTGAGAGAAGTTGTTGGAAGTTTGGCCCCTGGCACGGTGCCCCGGATGATGAATTACAGCTGTGATAAATGAACACTTTGATATGTTGGGAAGCAATATGATGTCTTCCCAGTTTCCTCTACCGCATGTTCATCTCTGGACTCGTTTTTAGTGTAGGAGTCCAAGGAGGCAGGATTGGCTCTCTTGTCAGCATCGCTGGGCAGCGTCAGAGACTCACGATGCTTCTGACAATGATGAGGCAAAACGTGCCCCTCAGTGCCACTTTTCCCTGATATTAGGAGGGGGTATTTGTAATAACATCCCAGAAAGTTAACAGTACAGCATTACTGTTGGGACTCTGATTGCAGGAGCAATGACCTCTTGCTAGAAAGCAGCTATGTACTGAATCAATGTGTAAATTTTTCCAGGCTAGGATTTTATTCAAAATACTTCTTGCAGAGTACACACACATCTCTATTTCCGTGCTTCAATATAGTATACTCAGGATATGTCTGATTTTAATTCAAAAGGCTAAACAGATGCCACTTCTTTGAAAAGTTTGCATCTCAGTTTGAGTGTAGTCTGTGAGTTTGCTTTTTTTTCCCCAAGTTGGGCTGCAGTAAGGGAAAAAAAATCAGAGTAAAACACATGACAGCTTTAATGGAACAGAGGCTGCAGTGAATGCTCTTTGATTATTGCATATGCCACCGCACCATGAAAATTAATGCAGATACCGTCTATTGTTTAAGGTTATAATTTAGGATTAATATACAGTACATAATGCAGCACTCATATATATGACACAGAAAACCCAAGAGAATTTTATAATGTACAGCGTGAGCACTGGAAAAAATAACACACATTTAATACATGAGCTCCTCGGTTTCACATATACAGCAGAATGGATTATCCAAACACTGTGTTTTACTATAACAGGTGTGTCTGGGTACTCTAATTTCTCCCTTGCGTGTTGTCTTCCTTCACAGGGACACGTTTCAGTGACTGTGACTATCTTTTCTAAGAGCTGTTGTGTGATGTACAGTAAAATAAGAGGGGGAACTTACATTTTTCACTGGATGTCTCATGCTCCCCTCTAGTACAGGGCTGAATCATGCAAACTGAAGAGTGCTCTCGCGCGCCTCTGAAATCAGAATTGAGAGTACATTGCAGAAAATGTGTCTGTCAACTCACCTGTCTCAACATTATCTGTGTGATATCAACCACCAGGCTTTTTCAGGAAAAAAAAGGACAAAAGGTTTCAAACATTCTCATGCAGAATGCACACATTATGTACAGAACAGGTGGGCGAAAATCTATGTCACCTCCTTCCTCGAAAAAAACAAAAAATAAAACTACAATTTTAAATTAAAAAAGCTGACCCGAGCTCTCAAACTTTACATGAACCATAAAAATCAGTTCCTGAATATAGATTATTTTATTAAGCACAGCTGTGGTTAAATGTCCTTACATGAAAGAACTGAATCTCTTCTCTGCAATACTTGACGTTTTCCCTGCCACCATATTATACATAATGCTAAAACCATGCAAAACAGAGTAAAAAATACTAAAGAATGCAGCATGCTGAGTAGTTTTAAAATTTAGAGGCTTTCGGAGAGATGAAAGAAACATTTTGCTACCACTGTTTGAACAAGAGAATTTTGTATGCCGCAAGCTATTTACACTGTTCCCCGACAAGGAAAACTTGGAAGCAGCATTATATATGGATAGTGCTTAGGGGTTCATATAGTTGTCTGTCTTGCAGGACTGAAATGAGGAATGAGTTACAAGTTACCTAAATGACAGAGCAGAAGAAATGATAGAGGAGAAAGCTGAAAAACAACTATTTTCAACTTTTGTGTTGTCATTTCATGTCATATAACAGCTTTTGTTTTTCTAACTTACACCCCTGCCTCACTTTATCCAACTCTGTTCATAATTCTTCCAACAAAAAAAGTTTTTGGGTTTTGCAGATGTGGGCTGTGTTGTGGTATCACTTTGCAGGTGGTATCACTAACAGGAAACACTCATTCTTTAGAAATACTAGAGCCAGACATTTGCACCAGGAAGGGTTGGAGCACTTATCAGGATGTAGATTTTGTAGCACTTTCACAACTTTTTCAAATAATATTTTCAAATAATGCTCATTTAACCATTGGTTTGCTTTTGAGGTTAATCTTGACCTAAATTTAATTGTTTTTTATTGTGCAATAAATCGTGATTTTTCAAAGGCAACAATTTTTAAGGGTGCTACAGAATCTTTTTGAGAAAGGCAAAAAGTGAACATCGATGAAAAAGGATTCTGTATCCCAAGCGATAAAATAAGGCTGTCACCCAACAGCGAGAAGGTTTCTTCCCACTGAGGCTTTAATGCCCCACAGTGCCAGGCAATCCCAGGAGCAGGAGCCAACTTTAAAGTTCGTCTGGACTTTATTGGTTTAGTTTGAAACATGATTTGGTTTCAAGACAGTAGCAACAAAGTTCAAGGAGTCCAACCTGCATCTGAAAATCTCACCCCAGACAGAGGGCACCACGAGGCTTGCGGGGCTGAAGGTCTCAGAGGGAAGCTGCCAAGGAATCGCCGTGGCACCTGGGCTTTGTCCTGGCCTCCTGTGGAAAGGTGAAACTCCTCTCCCTGACAGCACCATTGCAGTTTGCTTAATTTTATTGTCTGGCATGTGAAATTTTTAAATGCAAAATACATGGAACTGTATTATTATTATTTTATTTACTTTTAAAAACTTTTCTCAAACGACAGTTCTGATGCAATGCTCATGAGCAGCTTTTCTGCTCTTCCAGTCATTTAGTAAAACTGAATATCAGTAGCTGCACCAGTTAGGTACAAGGACCGAACTGTTTGATGTGGTGTATCTGCTACAGGGTATGATGTAGGTACCATGGACGAACCACAGGTAGTGTGCTGGCCGGTATACAAGCAGTTGTCAGACTGGTAGCTACACCCTTGTCTGCGGTGAGAGAAGGTAATGATGGATTGTCTTCTCCCCATGCATAATGACAGGGACTAATGGGAAAGGAATAAGGTGAAGAAGGAAAACCACCTCAAATCCCTCTGTATGAATATTAAATGGAACAGACTTCTATTGTCAGAAGTCAGTGACGTCTGTGCTTGGGCTGCTTTTCCTGATTGCACTGCATGTCACAATACAAAATGCAGCATAACTCTGATTGCCCAGCACTGTTCATGTTCTCTCTATGGGAACTGGGCACTGATTTTTCTTTGAATACATCATTTACAGCTTGCTACAGTGATTTTACAAAGTCAATACATATCCTTAACACAAAGCAAAGAATGAAGGGCATTATGGAGACAGAGAAAGATACCACAGAGAAAGATGAATTCCATTGCACAAGCACATTACAAGTTCCATTCATAGCAATAAAATATATGTACTTTTTTAAAACACAAAGTATTTTTTTTTTCAAAATACATGTAATACAGTTTATATTTAAAGAGATCTTGTGTGCAGCCTACATGTCACTACTGACAAACTATCTGGCAGCGATTTATCATATGCTTATTTCTTGTGCAATGAAGATCTATTTATTGATTCAAGTCACATATATTTGCACGGCTAGGTTTGTAGACACAGGTAATATTTTCTATTAGACCAACTGATTAGAATGGAAAGATGGATCAGGCACACAAACCCTTCCCAGAGCAAAAGCTGGTCTATTTTTTTTCCCTAGCTACTCAAGCTTGCTTCATGGAAGGCATTATTTCTCCTCGCAAACTTAACTTCTGTGCTAAGATCACTGTGACTGTTACAATGCTGCTACTTATGTAATTATAAAATACCTATCTGGGAAGCTGGTCACTCCTCCACAATATTAATAGTCTGACGTTTTCACTACTGCATTGGGAATACACTTAAACAAAATCTCCTGACCACATGAAGTAACCAAATTGTAGAATACAAGTGTCAAAGTTTATGGAAAACAATCTTCAGCCACAGCATATTAAGCTGGGGTAGAAGTAGTCTGCTAGAAAGCAGTTACGTCCCTTGGACTTGCAATAGGTATATGTTGTCACTACTGCGTCTTACCTCCACAGATAACATAACGAGTTAGTTGGTGGTCTACCGGTCTTATATTTGTGTCTTCCTTGAGATGGCTGCTGTTGCAGGGCATGGTTTGCAGTCCATGCTTTCTGAGCGGACTTCAGGACTAAATAGGGAATGCACGAAAGATTACCCAGACAGGGTCCTCAGTCTCTTGTCTTTACTCAGTTAAGACTTAGGATTTTCAGTGGGTGCTTGGTTTGAGCTACAGCTTCAGGAATCCACCTCCTTTTTGGAGAAACACAGCATCTTTTTCCTCTTGAAATCTACATAGTAACCTCTAAGTAATTTCCTTATGGTTTAGAGGGGTCTTATTAACTGCGTTCCTTCCTTGTTTTTCACATGTCGGGCTTCTGGACTGTGGTTCTGCCGAGAGCCAAAGCCAAAGAGCCCAGGGATCTCCTGAACAGAGCTGCCTGCAAGTCCTGCCGTTGGCTGAGGGCAAACGGTCTCGCGGTGTGGATGCACCTCAGGGACGACATCCCCGGGTGCCCCTGCTCCTAGGCAGTGGCTCTGAGGGCGACACGATGCACCACAGCCGGTCAGGTTTCTCTGAGCAGGGATCGGGGCATGGGAGGGCAGAAAAATGGGTGCGTGGGACTTCTCTGCAGAAATCCCACTGGGAGCTACGAGGAACGCTCGCCGACCTGCTGCAAGCAGCGCAGTGCGAACAATGCCGAACTGTCAAGCACATCAGTAAGGAGAAGTTTTATTCTCGTCTCGCCCCTCCACGATCCATGCTGACAGCCAGAAATTGAACATGTCCTTAACGTTAGGAGAGAGGAATCTATTCTGTAGTGTGCTACGAGCATGATCTAGACAAACTGCACCTATATTTTCTTTGAACCCATCACAATGCAACATAACAAGGCGTTTCAATTACCTCAACAAGCCACCAACACAACTTTATCATTTCAATTTTTCATCCCTTTCCTCTGACTCGGCGTTTCTTCTGTATATCACTGTAAATCCCGTCAGTCCCAGCCCAGTTTAGGCGAATAAATCCCAGTCACCACCTCAGACCTAACAAAAGGAGGAAGCTCGTGGTGAAGGCAGCCCATGGTTCCAGTTACCGCCCGGGGCCTTGCGCTCACCCCTCTGGGCAGCGAGTTAACTTTTACGGACTTCTGCCATGCTACTGCTGTCTTCAAGGAGGGGGACATGTTAAGCGGGAAAACAGTTATTTGCATATTAGCTAGAAATGCACTGAGATCCCCACAGACAGAGTGAGAGAAAACTAATTTCGTACCACGATTATGTTTTTTCTAAGCGACGGTGATAAAGCTTAAGGTTTTCAAAGATTTTATGAATACACAGAAGAGGCAAACAAGATAAAATAATACTGCAAATCAACATACTTATATGTTTATTAATTCTGACTAAAATTCGCCATCTGTGACGGAGCGCTTTACTAAATAAACCCAACAAATTATAGATTATTCTAGCTAAGAACCTTCACGGCACTGTTTCTTAAGCTCTGGTACTGAAATAGCTCCACTGTAAATGAATATTTACAATAAAAGTATGCTCATAAAAGTTCCAAAGCGTTTTCTAGTGACAGTCTGCTCAACTATTTAGTGATTCAAAAGAAAACTCTTCAAGAAAGGCTCCATATCAGTGCAGTACATAAAATATAGAAATGTATGAGAAATGACAAAGGCAGTATGTTACTGTTAAGGTGCCTCTAACTTGATTGCTAAGCTTGTTGAAGTAGCTTTTCATAAATGAAATACATCCTCAGTTTTCCTAGAATAGATAGAGTAAGAGCAAAGTCAACAGAAGGTCTCTTCTTTATTTTCCTTTGAAGATATTACTTCCTCTGAATATAGTAAAAATCTGTGTTCAGGGCACGTTAGCTAATTCTGGGGCATGTGTTCACACGTAGACACATAAGAGGCTAATTTACATGCTTAAAAGCAACTGAAACTTTGTTTTGGATATGTAAATGTACCTGTCTAGAGTAGGAAGTGGGCTTTCCAGTATGCCCATGTGTGAACTGGGTTTACAGGCTAAAAAAAAAGAAAGTCTGATCCGCTACTGCTGTCACTGTAGCTGTCATCACAGCACAATTCAGGCAGAAAACCTCAAGACACATATCAGACCAAATCCTGTGGACCTTACTCAAGCAAGAAATCCTGTTAATGTCAACAAACATTTTCCCCAAAGAATTTATACACAATTGAGCCTTCTTTATACATTCATATTTTAGTATCATTGAATATCTGCAACAAAAACAAAACAGGCTTTCTTCTTTAACTCAGCCATCAAGGCATTTGGGAAGAAAAACTAAAAAATGCCTTCCTTTAAATCCAGGATACGGACTACTTTTGTAATTTCAGGATCTCTTTGGAAGGGTCTGAGTTTTTGGGTGAGTATAAACTGTCTGAAGAGCAAGTTCCTTTAAAGGCAAGCCACAATGGTCAGCTACACAGGTATTAACCACTCAGAATCTGTTTCGAAAGGGTGGCCTCTGCCTCTCTGCCTGTCAAGCAATCATTTTAAAATGAGAAGTATGCACTTAATGTACAATGGGTTCAAACAGCAGCCGCTAGTCAACAAGCCTGCCTCTCAGGTGCATTTTTTTTTTTTTGATTGCTTAGGACTTCCCCCAGACCAGGGCCCATTCTGTGAGAACGGCTGTAATTCTAGCTGGGGTCTGCTTGCTGGAACGACATATGCTTCAATTTCCTCCCTGCCATGGGGTTCAAGTTTAGAGTTTTAAGGTGAACAAACCATGACTGTCATGGCACAGAGAGTTTCAACCTTGACAGCGCCTTTGGGTGCGAGATCTGCAAAGAGAGAAGGCCCCAGTAACCTTCTGGTGGAGGGAGAGTGCCTGCTAGAGATAAATCTAAGAGGAGAAAAGGGAACATTTTCAGGAAGCATCTTAGTGGTTATCATAGTCAGAGCTTAGCTGAAAAATCACAAAAAAGAGTTTCCAGAGAGTTCAACCTACTTTCAAATTCAGCAGACATTTTTAGCAACAATAAAGAGGAGATAGGTCTGGACATTTTCAAATGGTTTCAGAAATGCTGGAATAGTCTCCAGTCCAAAGCAGCATTGAACATTTGAAGGTAACATTTGTGTCTGTTGGAAAATGAAAGCAAATTAAGAAAGAAAATTAAAAGACAAAAGATTAAAAAATGCCCAACAACTTCTAAATGGAAGAAATAAAACTTTTATTTTAAATTATCTGTAGAAGAGATCACTCTTTACTAAACTCTATCAGCTATTACTTTATCATAATGTAAATGGTTTAATTCATATTTAATGATACAGCACTTTCCACAGGAACTGATCTCCAAATACACCGCTTTAGAAAGGGGATATGGTGCCCTGAGAACCACATTTACACGAGATGGGACAAATGCACGGGTCGTGTAAACCGCTTTAGCTCCAACAAAATCAAGAGAACTACATCGATTTCCTTAAGTTTACTACCTGCAAATGATATTACAAATAACCTATTATCTTAGTGCTTGTCTTATACATCTGTGTGTGTATACGTCTTGGTAGCTCTGTTTGTTTTCTGGTAACCCAGACTGACTTTGTGAAATCACTGAACTATATTGCCTGAGACAAGAACTTGTAAACTGTAATTTTGCAGCAGTGCCCCCTCACACTATGCTATCTGATGGCAAACATCACCTGTGTACTAGTTGCTCAGTTATGCGGCAATGCTCACACTAGATAAAATGAAGAGACTACATGAAAACTTGGACTTAGTAACGTAACTCTGTTACTTAATGAGGTGACTTACTAAAGTAACCCCAAAACTCCAACTGCTAAACTCTATATAGATGCAGGAGGAGGAAATTTATGCATAAGATTCATATCAAGAGATCTTCTCTAGCTGTATCATTAGCAAAGGAAAAATGTGAGTAGCCTTTAAAGTTTTTCTTGCTTGATTTGGTGTTTTTCCTCCAAAGTGTAGAGTTTCAAACAGATGATAACATTTTCCAAGTGCTTTGGAGGCTGTGTCAGTCACAGAGCTATTCTTAGTATAGCCACTGGCAATACAGAGTGACTTCTGGAGCAAGAGGAAGACCAAATACCTCCAAGTCAAATTCTAACTAGGTGAAATTACCTGTAGGAAAGAATTATTAAATCAAACTATAACAGGGTTTGGCACAGGACTGTCTGGCAAGTGGAGAGATACAAATTAATCAAAGTGCTAGTTTTTTTTTTTTTTTTTAATATACCTTTAAATATCAAGAGTTTCTGACTTTTTGCATTACCCTTTTTGATTTTGTTAGCTTTTGCTAATGTAGGAATGTTGTTTTCAGCCATAATAAATTTGCTGCTCCTACAGCTTTAGCTCAACCACTGCCTAAACTGGCACTATTGCAATTTAACAAAACACTGAAGCTCAACATCAGCTTAACTGTTTTCTGAATTAGTTACCTACATGCAGCTTTATAAATTGCCTTCAATTTCTTCACTGGTTTCATCACATGGTACATGTACTTCAGACAAGTTAAGCTAACTCAGCCAGTTTGTCTCCTGCAACGAAGGGCCCATTTCCTTCAGTGACAATTTATGTTAATGATAATCAGATGCTTTTTTAATTAACAATGACCTACTAGCATCCTAATATATTTCCCTCTCTCCCTGATGGTAGTTTTTACAAGACTGTGTCACTCCATTTCATTTGAAACTTGGGGGCTCTTATATTTGTTCAGACAGCATAGGTCCCACAGCCCCTTCATTTTTGCTTTTGCAGCGTTTGTGTTCATATTTCCCTGTCAGTGTGTTTAGCTCTAGAAATGATAGCACAGTGGGGGACTGGGGGGGCCTGTGTTGCTCCAGCAGTGCAGAATTGATCTTTATGTGTGCAACAGCTCTGAAATTGCCTAGATTCACTGGACTGCCTACACATTCATAAAGTGGCTCCATATCACATGTACAGAAGTAGGGTTGTCTTGGACGCACCACCAAAATGGCACAGTTATATGCTATCAGTAATAGCCATGGTGTAGAAGACAACCAGTGAAAATAGGCAGTAGAGACAGCAGACATATATATACAAAAGACTGCAATGTAAAATGCAATTCCTTTTATTCTACGCCATATATATTTCTAACAAATAATATTATTTATAAATTGCTTCAGTGCAGAAAGATACTTGCCTCCTCCACAGAAAAAAAAGCAACTAGGCTTGTAGCTCAGAATTGTCGTAGCTTCCTTTCCAAAGCCTTTTTTCTGCACTTCTTGTCAGGGGTAACGCTACCCAAGAGACAGCGCAAGCAGCCGCCTAGGACAGCAGGCTACAAGGGGCAGCAAAAATGTGCCTGTGTCTCAGCTGTCCCATGTCACACTCTGGCATGTTATGACAAATCTGCCTTCCTCTTTGGCTTCTGCTAATAATGCAGGAGTGTGACCTGTGATGGCTGAGGCACTGCGCACGTGGCGCTCCCTGTCTTCGCTGTTACAAATGCAACAGCCTCCTGCAAACACACATCTGACTATAATGCAATGGAGATTTGGATGTCAGCTGCAGGTCAGAAGCATCTAGCAGGCAGCCAGCATCTTTTTATGCTCTCTGATCACAGCCTGATGACTTCTCTAGAAGTCTTGTTCTGAAGTCTTTTGAACAGAGCTCTCCAGTAGATGCCATCTCCAAGGGATGGCTACACGGTTGCAGCAGTCTTCCTTTGGTAGCACAGGAAGGGATGTGGGGTCATTCATGTCTTAATGCACTTTTTAGGAAGAAAGGGAGACAGAACTGGATGCTATGGTATGCTGATGACTCCAAATTCAGGAGGGTCAACCCCCTTCTCAGATCCATGTATCCTTACTCTAGCCTGTAGATACCATTGGTTTTAGGGTTTTGGACTGTGGCTGAGAAAACTGTGACTCTTTGAAATACCACTCCTGTAAATTGGACCTACAATAATGAACATCCCAGGTCATGTCATGCAATCCTTGCCATGGTCAATATAATAGAAAAACTTCACTTAGTGAGGAGATTTTGGAATATTTCCAGACAGTGATCAGACGCTGGAGGCAGCAGAAAGCTGAGTTTTGTGGCCGCTGGAGCTGATGCGTTGCTTTAAGCACGGGGAATTTTTGTTAACCCAGATGGGAACTGATAAATACCTGATCTGGATGACAGGAATCAGACACACTCAGGAGAAACGATCAGCATTTCCTTGAAATCTAAAGCTGAAATAAATACATTGTGTGTGCATGTGTTTGTTTTGTAATCATTGGCACTAGCTGATCATCCAAGCTTAGGTGATTCAGATAACACCCCAAGGTTTTATCCCATCTTGACAAATTCAGCTGTATCGTTCACAGACAGGTGGTATACATTATGCTTTTTTTGGTTTAATTTACCAATCAGGGATAAGCAATGCATAATTTCTGAATTTGCAGATAAGAGTCTTTTTTTTTTTTTTTATTAGGAAAAGTACACAAAAACAGACTTAATGTACCAGTCTGACAATAATTTTATATGAAGCATATCAGAAACTAAGATTATGGACAAGTAGTTGAAATTCAAACAAAATTACTGCAGATAATTCCTAGTACTAGAAGTCAGGAGGAAGTATTAAGAATCAGAGAAGGGTGATCAGAAAACTGTAAGGACTGAAGATTAAGGACTTCAGACTGTCAAATGGATGCGCTAGCTGATACGTTATCATTTATTCTGGGTGCTGGGGCTGTTATATGACATGAGCAGAACACAGATTTTTATTTGATCCCGTAGCTGCAAGCAGGTCTGGTACAGACATCAAGACCATGTTTCAGTTCAGATGCATGAGGACCACTTTGTAGGAATAAGGGTGCTCATGTTCTTTCATGCCTCAAATCACTCAGGACTTAACATTACCTAACCATGGGTTTAATTGATTTCCTGAACTACTGCACGTCACTGAACTGAGATGTCAATTCACAGGAGACTATGACATTGGCAATTGTAGTTTTGCTGCAATAACAAAGTTTGTTAAGCATACTAAAACAAGAAATTCAGCTAGGCAGGTAAATATTACACATGAACATGAAAACATATGAACGTGAAGAAAATTTAAACAATTGACTTGATAATGGCAAACTGAATGCAAGATTTTTACTTCCTCCTTCCTTCTCTCCCTTCTTCCTTCCTACCTTCCGTCCTGCCCACCTTTCTGCCTGCCTTGCTTGCTTCCTTCTTTCCTGCCTTCCTGCCTGCCTGCCATCCTGCCTTCATGCCTGTCTGTCTGCTTGCCTGCCTTCCTTCTTTCCTGCCTGCCTCCCCACCTTCCTGAGCAGCCAGCTAGGCTGTACCGCTTGTACTATTTATGATCGTGCTTTCCATAATGAAATAAACTAAAACACACAACTTTCTTCATAGCTGCAACATGGAATTGCTTCTCCACCTAAGCTGCTACACAAATGCTCAAACGAGAAGCTTCTTTGACTTTGTGACTGGAGAAGTTTCTTCCCATTCCTCATGACAATCAAAAATAAATCACACCAGTATGTACATCAGCATTTTTCCTTCCGCGCTTGCAAACATTTTTGCAAACTAGAACTTCCAGGAAGCGCTACTGGCCCTTTCCTTTAAAAGAGCAGGCAGCATACTGTAGCGCTCTTTTGTAGAGATCAATTTGCAAGTAAATGGCAACTTGTAGGGTCTGATCCTCAGCAGGCATTCCAAAATATTCTCTTCCCTTCTGCACAGCTAAGAAAAAATGTAGTTTTCAAAAGCTTATCAAAATAATTTTATTTGGTATTGCCTTTTTGTTTTCTTATTTCATTCTTTAGGCTAACAGGCACCACTCAATGTTTCCCAAGTGCCCTTACCAGGGAATACTCCCCAATTCACAAATACCAAATGGGCTTACAAGACTGAGGAAATCGTNTGTTTTTTTTTTCCCTCCTCTTTTCTAATTAAACTATCCTTATCTCAACCTGTGAGTTTTTTTTTTTTCCCCCTCTTCCTTTGAGGAGGGGGAGTGAGAGAGCGGTTGTGGTGGAGTTCAGCTGCCCAGCAGGGTAAAACCACCACAATCGTAAGGAGAAGGGGACATCCAAAAGGCAGAAAAATTGGGTATAATAATACCTTCCTTAATCACCAGTGAATCTCACTCCCAGAGTAACTTTACCTGTAGTCTGTTGTCTTTTATTTTTCATGTGCTGGTGTTAATATGCAAATGACGAGGGTAATTTATTGTATCATGTCCCAGTCCCCACGCAGCAAACATTACTCATGGTTTGGTGACAGTAGGTAATGTGGTGAACCCTCCTCCCTTGGGAAGTATTACCAAGTTTTGCTTTGAGGTTCCTGCAATTAACATCTCTCTGATGATTTCTGTTTTGTCGCACAAATAGGCAGGAAGAGCATCAGAAGAATTCACTGAGCTCTACTCTCATCCTCTGTAGTTTGCAATGTGTCTCACTGGGAGGACAACTTAAGTCATCCCTGACTGAGGAGTTGTTCTTGGCCATCTTATACTGAACAATGCTCCCAGCTGTTCAAAGTCTTTCAAGGGAAACAGCCAGCCTGCCAGGAACAGAAGTCCTCCTCGGAGAATAGAAGCATTTCTCTTGCTCTCAGTTTAGCTGAATTCCCCAGCCAATTCTGCTTTTGTTTGTAGCTATGGTGGCTGTCACCGTATCATCAGTGGAAATTCAGAAGGAAGTTGATACAGAAGAAACACTTGCTCTACTGACTTCTCTAATCTCTAAATAGGAATAAGCAAAGAATTCCTCTGTTCCTGAATTTTCTGCTCATTTCAAGTTCTGAGTAAATAAGCTGAGGAACTGGCCCTCCATATTTTCCTCCTCCTGCTCATCAATACGTAGGAGCAGAGAGATTGCTACTCTTCACATCTCATTTATACCTGGTGCCCTGAAGGTCACGGGGCTAGGAGAAAGCAAGTGACCTATACATGTGGCTCCCAATTTTGAAGGACTTATGAGTCTAATAGTTGCCCATGGATGAACATGTGTGACTTAAGGTGCAGTGCCCATCTCCATGGTCTTTCTGTGTTTTTTTTTCCCTCTTTTCTGGTCATCTAGGTATGAACTCTGTCACTTCCACAGTATGAGCTTTCAATTGCTTCTTCCCAGCTTTCCTGTCTGTGATGGTTTTCATTCACTTTGTCCCAGAGATCATAGGCTCAAAAGCCTACCATATGAAAGGAAGGCTTCTCTATGTTTTGACCATTCACCCTCATCAGGCTAGTGGAAAAGGAAGCACACAAGAACTTCCATTCTTTTCAGTACAAAGCCTAGTGAACATCAAAGTCCGCGGTGCCTGAATGTGGTTCAGTAGACAGTACGAGTGGATGAAAGAATCACTTCACTGGGAGACTGCTCCCAGGGACCTGTGGGCAAACATTGCCTTTTGTCCCATGGAAATCCCCAGGAGTTTGGGTACTGAGAGGACTGAAAACATGGGACAACTGAGCCAAGGACACCAGCAGATGTTACAGTTGTTTCTCAAACTCATAGAGATTCAGCTGCCTGTTTCTGAGGAGTGAGGCCCCCCATCTCTACCGCAGTGAGCAGTAGGTGGTGGGTGCCTGTGCTCACATGGAGGCCCTGGGCTCATGAGGGACACCACGGAGATGTCTCATTGCACACTTCTTAGGGCAGGACAAAGCCCTCTGGAAAGCAGTCCATGTTAATGTTTTTGAAGGGACTCCTTTAAAGGTTATATAAAGATACGAAACTGGAGAATCTGAACCAGAGTGTTTACTGTGTTTCAAGATGCAAGGTTTTCATATTATTATTAGTATTCACAAACATTGCTGCAACTATGTTGATACTGTCCACATCCAGGTTGTTTTGAAATAAATTACCAGAAAATTAAATGCCAGAATTTACATAACTCTGGAGCATTTATCGTACTACATTACTACGCCCTTCAGTTGCCAAATACATGCCACTTGCCTGAGACAGTTTAATGTGATCTGGAATAGTTTTGCATTAATATCCTCTTTGGCTAGATCTACATTAGCAAACAGTAATGCACGATAGCAGTGCATTTCACTCTATGATCTGTAGAGTGAAACACCTGATACAGAAGATCTGACATCAACACATTTTGGAAAAGGTTTTCTTTGGACTTGGTCTAGTCCAGTCCTGTGAATGTAATGCCTGCTAGTGGTTGGAGCATATCAGGTGTGCTCCCAGAGCGTGTCTTCCAGTTTACTTTCATCCAAAAGTTAGCATGTTTTCAATACCAATATGAAACAGAGCAGAGTAAGTGTGACAAATGAGAAATTCGCTTAAAAAACTCACTCATCTGAAATAAAACTCTTAGGAAGAAGAACATTAGAGACCAATTGTTTTTCCGTCTAAGAAATCAAAAGACATCTTACCAAAGTCAGGGAATTCATACTATGAGGCCTTAGCTGATGAATTTTAATGCTGAAAACAACTGACAAGGTCCCATGGGAATTTTAAGACAGGTCTCATGCGGCTGTGTCTACAATCAGCTCTGCTACGCGCACCTTCTGGAAGGAAAGGCAGGAAGGGGGCTGTGGCCAGACAGTGCGGCTGGTGGGGAGATGGGGAGAGCACACCTGCACCTCTCAGAGAGGGCAGAGCTGGTCAAGGCCATGGTGTTTTGTGAGGTAGAGAGAAATTGGGATTTAACACTGAGCACGTCAGCTTCATAGGCTATAAGTAAGAGCAGGCTGCGACCCTCTGTATAAATGAGATACACCAACATACACTTCTGAATAGGTGAGAGCTGCCTGAAATATTCCAGCTTGTGAAACACTTGGAATTTGGGTGATAGACTGTGGGAAATAAAACTTAAAAAAAATGTAGCACAAAAAAAGGAGAAAATAAAAATGCTCTTAGTCATTCCCGGGAGCACAAACAGCCATTCAAACAATATTCTGAGAAAAGATGAGATTTAAGGCTCAGTGCATGGGGCAAACATTGTAAAAATCAAGGAAGAATTCCAATTTCCATCTATTTCTGTTGTTAGAGGCTTGCTGTTGACTAGCATAAAGCCTCATCAGCAGAGGATAACTGAGGCTTTTGGACTCCCAGGCATAAATAAACTTTAATAGGTGTAGTAAAACATATCACTGTTATAGGAACATTGAAACTGATATACTTGGTCAGATCATTTCTGAGGCGCAGATAACCAGAACCAGAGATAATACCAAGGGTGAAGGCATGCCACCAATATCTACAACAACAGTAAAGTATTTTCAGGTTTATTCTTCTGACTTTTCTTAATGCAGCCAGTTTTATTTTTATGCCTTTTTATCTCTCATGCTTACTTTTTGGCTGAGGTATTTCACTCGGCAGATGTTTTTACTGAGCTGGCCACTATGACAGTTTTTCTAGGATTCATCCATCTAGAGTCCAACAGAGCCTACGTGTTGTACAAAATGTATCTTTCGCATACATTTTCATCTGACAACACATTATTACGCAAATGCTTACATCTGGCTTGGATTAATTTCTTCAAATTTGCATTGAGACCTCTACAAAGAACCTGCACTTCTAGTTTGTCAAGTCCAGTTATCCTGAAGGACTCTTGTTGCATGAGTGTGAAAGGCAACCTGAGGGTCTCATGCGAAGACAGTGGGGCTCTTTATATTGACTTCAACAGCCTTTGGATCATAAGCCAAGCAATAAATTCCTGCAAGGTTTAAGCTACATCAAGCACATCATGTATGCTTGATGGAAGCACACCAACCTACATTCCAGGTCTCTTCTGGAGAGGAAGACTTCTTAAACGCCCCTAATATAAAGATGTAGCCAAGCAGACAGAAAAGAAAGCAGCCAAACACGTTTCCTCATTCTCCAGTGATAGGAAAGAAGAAAAGGAGTTATAAAAAACAGGTAGTGGCTGCATCACATAAACAACATTAACTCTTGCATGTTGATATAGTCACTTCAAGTTGATATCCTCTTGGCTGAGAACAATATCTTACCTGTACTTCACATTAAAAAGAATGCATCCACAGTACTTGCAGCTACCTAGATGTGTCAAAAAGGAGAGGTATGTAACAGACTGCCATGCTGCCAGTGTTGCTGGTGGCTCTAACCCTTACTTTAAAAATCTAAATGGCAAAACATTCTAATACTTCCTTCCTGACTGAATCTCATCATGTCAAGCTGTTTTTCCACTCATTAAAAATGTTGTATTCTTGATCTTCTGTTTTACTGGATTTGCACCTTTGGTACCTCTCTCCCCCCCTATTAACTCACTTCACAGACATGAAGGTCTTCATATTGACCTTTTCATCACTGAACCTCAGGGTTTGTACCTTATTTATACAAATTGGTTGGTGAGTTATGTTAAATAGAAATAAATAAAAAAAAAAGAAACAAACAAACTGGTGGAACTGCTGGTAATTATCTTTGAGAAGACAGAACAGCTTTCTCATCTTTTTCTGCACCATCCAGTGACTTAAGGGCAACCTTGAAGAAAATAGGTGAGAGACAGTGTCTAAAATGATATGCCTTGTTTTACAGCATCTGCTTTATTGAAGTCCTGCTCCTTGGCCTTTGCCATTTGTAAGTGCCTTTCTGTATTCTCATTTGAAGCAACTCCTGTTCCTTTGGCTCCTGGTTCGTGGTCAGTATCTTTAAAAGCTGATGGTCAGGCATATTTGCACAGCTTTTTCATTTCAGTCCCCAAACAGCTGACGTGATATGGTCCTTATATACGTATTTATATGCTGGTCTTTCTTTCTCCTCTCCATCCCTGCACCCATAAGGGCACTCAACACCAGAGCGCTGCCTAGTGTGCTTCCTGCTTGCTCTGTGGAGGTGCCACTGCCAGCAGGGTGCAATGCTCGTTAGTCATTCAGGGTTTAAGACTCCCGAGAGAGCTACCTCCTGGGTCTGTGACCAGTACCAGACAGCTTTGCATCGCTTCAGCAGTTCCTCAGGCCTCTGCACAAGCTCTGTCCTGGAAGCTGAGCACACTCCTCAGCAACTTCTCTCGCAACATAAAGGCTTACTGTTAAAATGCCCAGCTGTAACACTTTTTAACACCCAGATCCACCCAGCCACTGCCTGGCTAACACCTAGACCTAGCCCAGGGGCTCGGACAGTGTGCTGCACTGTTGCTTGAGCCCTCAGACTTCCCCCCAACCTCCGCGTCGCTTGCCTGAGGAGGCAGTACGCCTCCTGACACGAGTCCGATGCCCGTGTCCTCTAAGTGCCCGCCGCCTCAGCCTGCTGGGCTCACCGCCTGGCTGAGGAGCCCCCAGAGAGCCAGCTGACCCCAGGCAGCCCCAGCCTCTCTCCTCCCCGAGACTCTGAGAAGGTGACATTCCTGTCTGCGCTGACAGTTTCAGGCAGCTGCAGGTAACCACTACCTCTTGTGATACTGTGGCAATCCACAGCCAGCATTACTGACGTGGGTAGGTATGGTTTCTTTTTGTGAAGTGGTGGTGGTGGCCCTAGGGCCTCCAACTCCCATCAGTCAGGGGGGTTGTTTTGCCTTAGCTGTCACTTTGCATACATGTAACTTCCCAGAGTCTCTGGCATCTGTTCCTAACAGCCCAGGCATTCTTGTTTTCAGCAGAACAAAATGTTATGCCTACAGACTAGCCACTGTCAAAAACGGTTACCTTCTGAAAGTTTCCCTTTTTAATGCACCTGTGGATGCTGTTTGCAGATATAGTCAAATGCTGTCTCAATTTCTTCCCCATGTTTTGCACAATTCCAGGCAACCTCTGGACTCTCATTTTTTGCTTCTTCCTCTTCTTCCACTCAGCAGAACACATATTGTGATTGCTTTTTACTTTTGGAACTATGGGGCTTCCAGAGCTCACTTAGTGCTCAAACTGCTTCAGGATGATTGGCCCCAGCCTTTGCTATTTAGGTTGCTCATTAAATCAGCAAGAGTTTATGAGCTCCTGGCTCAGGCTCACTGGATTCATCCTGCTTAGCCGAAACACCTTCAGGAGGAACTTTGTCTGTTTACACTTCTTCCTGTAGCTAATGGTGAAGGCGAGGAGGATGAGCACTGTTCTCTGCAATTGTCTCTCCCTCATTTTCCCCCCTTTGCAGGCTGCAGGAGGATATAATGAATGTTAGGAGATTGGGTTCTTCCTAGAGGTATCTCAGGGAAGCAAGATGGATCTGGGCCTGTAAGCGATCCAGATTTCAGCATTTATTTTTTCATAGAACTTCTCTTCTATTGAGCAAATGTAACTGGAAACAAATTAACCCTGACTGACACAGTTAAATACCTTGCTGCATCAACCCTTTATAAAAAGCTTCATTAGGTGATTGCATTACTGAGGGTGGAGGGATAAGAGCTGTTTTTTCAGTTTCTTAGGAGCAGTCAGAGCTTTCCCAAGGAAAAAGTTATAAATCAATGTGAGTAGAAGGCACACAAGGTCTGTTATCTTAGCAAGCATATTGCTACCTTCAGTTAGGCTACGCAACATATCAGATGTAGCTTTTCAGAGGAAAAAAAAAAAGTTTCCCGTGGATGGAGACAAAATTCAAAGAACTATGCATTCCCTGTAGCAAAGAGGACTAAGACTCAATTACAATGTAATTCTACTGTTATCCCTGATGTCTTGAGACAGCAAGAATCTGGCACACGGAACCTTCTCTCTCCTTCACAGTACGGAAGAACAACTGGAGAGGAGAGAGATGCATCCCACTAGCTACGTGCACATCAGAATACTGCAAAACCAGAACAATGAATCAGAACATGAAACACTGAATCCTTGCATTTTCTAAAAACAAAACAACAAACCTAACAAATACTTCCTGGTAGAGGCTCCTCCTTCCTGTCAAAGAAGCATATTCTTTCTCGCCCAATGGATGTACACTGGACTCTGCAGCCTGCTGGGCAAGAAGCACTGCTTTTTTATAGCTATCTTGTGGACTCTCACCCAGGCACAAGAGCAAGTCTTCACCTGACATCTCTCACTCTGGATTGAGAAAACTGCCTCCTTAGAGCAATGCCTCTGTGACAGCGTCAGACAACAGCCTTCCTGTTTTCTTCCATGTTATTTGGCAGGTTATAGAAGAGCTCCCTTTTCAGACACCAGCAAAGTTCTCTCAGCTTACTTTCTCAAATGCATAAGCTGCAAACCATCTCTTTTTAGGATTCTGACAGATGATTGGGCAAAGGTTGGGCTGATGTTCCACAACTGGTGCCCCTCTGGCTCATAAATGCTGAATTTTGTACTACAATCAAATTCTCATAGGTAATTTGAGACAACAAGCACCTTCTTCTTCTATGGTTAAGCACTACAGTCGACAAGGCACACACTGAAGCCCTGGCAAATCATTTGCTGCTGTGAGATCGTGGTGGGTTACCTGCGCTGGCTGCCAGGCACCCACCCAACCTCTCTCATCACTGCCCCTCCTCAGCAGGACAGGGCGGGGGGTTAAATGAGGTGGAAAAGCTCATGGGTCCAGCTAGAGACAGGGACAGCACTTACCAGTTGCCGTCATGGGCAAAACAGACTCAAGTTGGGGATGATTAATTTATTTTATTGCCAACTAAAACCAGAGTACGATGGTGAGAAAGAAAGGCAAATATTACAACGCTTCCCCCCACACACTCTCCACACTTCTTCCCAGGCCCAACCTCACCCTCCATCCCCGACCCCTCCACCTCCTGCCCCCGAGCAGCGCAGGGGCTGGGGCACGGGGCTAGGCCAGTCCCTAACAGCCCCTCTCTGCCGCCCCTTCCTCCTCACACCCTGCCCTGCTCCAGCGCGGGGCCTTCCCAGGGGCTGAGGGAGATCCCTGCTCCAGCGCGGTCTCCTGCCCAGGGGCCGCAGGGGGATCCCTGCTCCGGCGCCTGGAGCCCCTCCTGCCCTCCTCCTCCTCTGCCCCGGGTGCCGGCAGGGCTGTTTCTGCCCCTTGTTCCTGGCTGCCGGGCAGCGTTTTGCCCTCTCTTGCCCAGGCTGTCCCCGAGGCGCCCACCCGTGGCTGCTGGGCCCGGCCGTGCCCTGCGGTGGGGCCGTTGGAGCCGGCTGGAACCGGCTGTGGCCGGCACAGGGCAGCCTCACCTCATGGCCTCGCCTCACGCAGCAGCCCCGCAGCGCCACACCGGCACTGCCTGAGGACCCGCACCAAAGTTTCTCTTTGTTTAGGGAGCTAAGAAACTTTGCCTCCCTCTTCCAGATTAGCTCTTTAAGTAATGAGCCAGACCCCAGCTCTTACAAATCAGGCACAAACACAATCATGTGCATTCACAGTGCAATCATGAAGAAATAGGCCTCCAGAAGTAGCGCTTGAGTTAGGAGCTAAATCAAGATGAAGTACCCTTCTTCTTTTTACTAACTACTTAGGTAGCTCGTTTGAGGATTATTTGATCCACTACAGACGTTCAGTTAAATCTTTTATTTTGGGATATCAGTTGTTTTTCAAGACTGTATGATCTCTAGAAACTGCAGACAGAGTATTTGTATTTCTATACTAACTCTTATATCAACATCCCAAACTCCCAGATTGTTATTTTTATCTACAGTTTAGCTCCACGGAATTTAGAGATGGAAAAAAATATATTATCCAGTACGTTTCCTGTAAATGTGCCATTGCTCCCCATAGTGCCTTTAATAGGCTTTTTTTCTCTTTAAACACACACAAAACATAAGCCTTTTTAATGGAGAGTGTTGATAAGTTTTCAGACTGTTCAGTGTTTTTGATGGGATTTGATTTTCCTGGGGCATGTGGTTCACAACTGCTTTGTGCCTAATGTCCATTTGGTCTGGGCAACACATAACTCGTAGGCAAGAAGCGGTCCCCATCAACCTCCAGGTTCCTGCTTTCCCAGTTGCTTATGCTGGGACCAGTTTAGAGAAGGCAGCAGCTTTCTGCATCCCTGTCTTTCCTTCCCAGAGTGGTTCACATCAGGCCTCATTCTTCTGGTGTCAATGCACAGCAGCAAAGTGCCACAGAAAATGAGAAGCATCACAGGTCCAGAGCTTAGAGACAGCCCTAGCAGTCTTGGGATCCAACCCTTTAAATCCCATTTATAAGCATTTATCAGAGAAACTTTTTGGTGCCAACATCTACCCCTTTTCAGGCTTGTGATCTCTTAACGGATGAAGGGGACACCTGAATGTAGAAAAATATTGTGCTTTTATTATGCATAAATAAGAAGAGCTACTTTTTTCTTAAAATCATTGATTATCTTTCTTTTTCAGTTGAGAAATGCAGCAAGAATTAAGGCTCACAATATCTGCTTGAGAACTGAGAGTGCTGATGTGCAGCATACTCTTATTTTTCATGCTTAAACTGCTGTAATTCTCTTTTAACTGGTCTTCCCACTAGGCAAATTTAACGCCTTCAAGCTGCACAAAACTATGCAGCTCATCTTCCCATTGGGAGTAAGCCAAATCTACATATTTTTTCTTCGTGGCAGTAAAGTTCTGCAGTGATTTCAAAATGTTATCACTCACATTTTTTTAAAGCTCTCTGTGGTCTGTCTCCAGGACCTGCTGATAGCATATTCCCAACAGTTCAAGCAAGAAGAACCTCTCAAGTATCCTCAGACTTAATCAGAAAGACTTGTCAAAGCTTCCTCATTTGATGCACAGACACAGGGATATTTTTAAACCACAGAATATTTGACAGTTGATTTCCTCATTGCATTCCACGGTTAGATGAAAGGACTTTTTTATTATTTTTATTTAGCCTTGGGTATTTTAACTTATAAGTGGCCTAACACGTATTTTTTAATGTGGTTTGAAATATACTTATGAGCTGAGAAGCTCTCTGCCAACTTTTAGCCCAGATTAAATTTTTATGGTTTGGTGCGTTTTATAATGGAGACGTTGACACAATCTTAACTTGGTACCACAAATAAACCTCTTACACATTTTGCCCCCAGAAAGTGAATTTGGGGCTTATGAAAACATACTGGATTGAAAACATATGAAAATTCAGTCCTCTCTTTATTCAGAGGAAGGAGCAAACCGCAAGCACTAGCACTGCAGTGTTCCTCTCATTGCCTGAATAATCTGTTTTATCTCTGTTTTGGAAGGACCCACTATAGGCCTTTCATAAGAGATTAATTCCACCTCTGTGCCCAGTCTGTCTTTGGCTTCTACATTGAGGCTTATGCGAAGAATGCCAAATGTAATGATGGGATTTTTTTGATGGCACAGACATCTGTCAACTAGAAATTAGGCTAGAACCGCCATTCATTTCACACAGGCCACCCAAAGGTAATAACTCTCAGTTAGTATTGATTTGGAATACATTTGAACCCTTGGCCTCTGAGATGAGAGCCCTCATACCAAATCCCAACCCACTTAGGTGTCTATTCAATCATTGGTAAAATGAGACAGCTTGACTATTTTTAACCATGATATTGATGTCATGTGTAGCATAGGGGTATATTTTATGTGTAAACAGTGTATACAAATGTCTTAGAAATAGTGGAAGCTTAAACTAAAGTCAGGAGTATTTAGAGATTAAGCAACTACACCATTACATTCAGTGCAAAGATACATCACTACAGTAGATGAAATGACTCCATTAATGCCTGTCTGTACCAAATGGGATTATCTTGTTTTAATCAAGTTGGTCTAAATAAATAAAGACCTGCTCATCCTTGTGGATGGCTCTGAACCTTTGCAGAAGTCTACAATACATTTTCTTCAGTACCAAGGGTGGTAGAAGAGTTCTCTTTTTCCCTTCTTCCTCGTCACTTTTGCTCCCACTTACCCACCACCACTAGTCCTTCTCTCTCCAGTTGCACTGACAGCTGTTGTTGAGGTTACATTACAAGTATAATTATCTAAATGATCTGGATTAAAAAACAATACTTTAGATTTTAAAATCCCCCAAATTACTTCTGTGTTCTAATTTAGCTTTCAAGGGGTAGGTGGGGTGGGATGGTGATGGAACGGGTAAGCAATGAGAAAAGAAGGTGGTCAGCGGAATTTCTTAAATGAAGGAGTTTCAGTTTGCCGCTGAATAAAAGATGAACTTCTGAAAGAAAAAAACATGAACATCTTTGGTCTTGTATATGTCAGCTCCTTAGACAAGCGTGACCCTGTCTGAAGCAAATAATGGGGCAAAAGGTAAGAACAGATGTTAAGTAAAGCCCCATGAAATCTGAAACTTCACTCCTTTAAGAATTACAAGCTAAAACATTTTTGTACTAAATTATAACATAATATTCCAAAATGTAATTTTGAAGACAAAGGAAGTGAAATAAAATAAAATAAAATAAAAAATGCTTTTAGAAAGGCTGGAAAGACCCATTTTATAGTGTTCGAATGTTTTATTCCCATCTTCACTTTTAAACCAGACCATAAAATTATTATAATTAAAAGAAACACCATGCCAATAATGTTCAGAAGCACTTCAAAACACGATGTTTTGATACCACTGAAAGGATTCATTTACTGCCCCTCCTTCCCATTTTGTCATAATTGACATATTCCTGCAGAGATTGTTTTGCTCTAAGGAAATACTGTTCTCTGACAGGAAATGTTGCAGTAAAAAGTTCTTGACCATCTCTAACACTGAGAGGAATATCCATGAATATTTAAGTTTTGCTCGTCTTTACTTTTCAGTTCACCTGCTCTATCTTTTTTTTTTTAATTAATTTGTTGTCCATAGTTATTTTTAAATAACTCATTTAATATTAAACAAGTACTTTGAGAAAAAGAAAGTGCTGCAATTTAATTTAATTAGCTTTGCCTTTTTTTTCCGGCCCATTACTGACTTTCATAATGTTGTATTTAAAAGTAATTATTTTAAGCAAACTACCTGAATGCCCAGCTTCTTAATTTTTTTTAATGAGAAATACCACAGCACTAAGTAATATGTTCCAGTATCTCATGCAGGGTTCCCTGGGATGAATTTTTCTTATGCAAATGGGTAAGTTAAGTTTTGGTTTGAACGCATGTGGTAATACCATTGCCTAGACAGGAGGCAAAGTTCTGTGACCCATGATGATGTAATAGCAAATCAGATATTGCCCATGTTTTTTCTCCTTGCTTTGTAACTTGTAAAAGATACCAGAAAACAACGCTAACTGTGTGCAAACCTGCATTAATACAGATGAGCAGAGTGTTGCAAGCATTGGCTCCATATGTGCTAACCAGTGCACCTGCTTGCTGCCTTGCTGGCTTCCCTGGAACTTTTCATATTCATAGACTTCCTCCTTTCATCCTCTTTGGCCTCCTGTCCTATCCTACCAAGAGTCTTCTCATTCTTGGCTAGAAGAGGCTACACAGCCATCAGCAAAAACTGACCACTGGCTCCAAGAATCAAAGGTCACTGCCTCATTTGAGCTGAGGACAACTTGCACTGACTACATATATGACTAGGGCATCTTAATTAAGGTCTGCTGCATCACTCTCCAGAAAAAAATAATAATTTACAGGCCGGTTAAACAGGTCTAATTCTAAATCATGCATAGTTCTAAGTTCACCAAGGCTGTTTGAGATATGACTGGGCAGAAGAATTCAGATGAAGCCACTTCCCCAAGCGCCATTTTGATAGGTGAGGGTTGGCCCAGATGTGTGATGTACACATGGAGATATTTGTCCTTCGAGTTCTGGTTGAGCCCTGAGGAAGCTCTGAGTGCTCTTCCATAGTCACTTGTCCATGCACACAGATAAACAAGCTAGGTACAGCCAGCACCACTACAGTATTTCTAGTGCTACATTTCCCATGTGTTGGGCAGAGATCCAGACTTGATGGGGGAAGACACAAAATCATAGAATCATGGAATCACAGCAGCTCAGAATCACAGAATCACAGAATCATAGAATGGTTTGGGTTGGAAGGGACCTTTAAAGATCATCTAGTCTAAGCCCCCTGCCATGGCAGGGACATCTTTCACTAGATCAGGTTGCTCAAAGCCCCATCCAACATGAGAGACTCTCATAGAGGACTGCCACATTCTGGTCACAAAATCAGAAAATACTGATTGCAATGGTGGGGAAAAGGAAGAGAGAAGGACATCAACGGAGCTGTTTCCTTGGAAGAGAGACACAAAGCAATTTGAGATGTTGCTTTTTTGTACTGCTTGGTCTTGAGTATGGACTTCCAAAGTTACTGTTCAGCTGCCAGATCTAAGTAAGCAAAGGATAACTATTATTTCAATATTATGAGGTTTATTTTCCAGAATAAACAGGCAAGTGGTTTCATACTGATGTA
Source organism: Anseranas semipalmata (assembly GCA_013399115.1). NCBI lineage: Eukaryota > Metazoa > Chordata > Aves > Anseriformes > Anseranatidae > Anseranas > Anseranas semipalmata. The sequence goes on from VXAA01006405.1 coordinate 646,684, forward strand.
CAATGGAGTGTTTCATCTTTGCCCTGGAGGAAACAGTTTTGATTTGCCCAAATAAGCATCTGGTGGTTTTTCTGTGGTATCTGAAGACATCTGAGGTAACTCTTCACTGTCCAGGCTAATGTGGGAGAAAAAATGGGAGTGTGGTAACTTGGATAAAGCAAAACCCCAGGCATCTTAAGTGTAAGTGAGGTTTCAGAGGTATACAGTGAAGTAATAAGAGAAACAAGAAAGTAGAGTGATGTTGCTGCCATGGAGCATAGAGATCTCTAGCCTCGCAATAAATTTAAGCAGGTTAGTCCACTTAGTCTGCCTAATATATTTCCAGACCCAACCTGGCCCGAGTGGAGACAGCTAGGGGTCACAGAGCTTGGCACATAGATTATCTTCAACGTGAATAATCTCTCCTTAAAGAATTCATAAAATTCATAGGTAATGGACAGACCAAAAAACTTTTTTTTTTTTGATCTTCAGACAACAACTGCAAATCTGCTGGTCTGGAAGTTTTTGAAAGATCTTTAGGACAGTTAGTACTGCCAATCAGCATGGATTAATATAACAATAAGCTCTACCTTTCCTCTTACCTCTTCAGACTGATTTTATCATATTTTTTTAGATTTCAGCTCTTTGCACTGGTCCCATATCTATGGAAAGACATAGGAAAGACTAAGGCATGTAAATGTAGAGAAAACTTGCAGATAGGCCTCATTTTCCAAATAGCCTTAAATGGTAGGCATAAATAAGGATAATAGACATCTATCTGATTTGTGGATGCAAACAAGAACTGCGTTGACAAATCAGGCATTTAAATCCTATCATTTGCTTCTACAACTCACTGTGCCTGCATAATTGAGGTCCTTTTAGATATCTGCTTCAAGAAGTATGGTCATAATGAAGGTACATCAGAAATTTATTGTAATACTTTTTTGCTCATTTAAAAAATACTTCTCAATAGATCTGTCTTTAAATGGGTTCTTTGTAATACAGTTGTCTTGGGCTGATTAGCTCTAGGAAAGCTGCTAATAAACAAAATCCTGACTCTTAAGATTTATAACGCGCACCAGTATTGGCAAAGACTTGTGCATTCTTCCTTTATTAAAATGTCAGGTATCTCTGGGGATAAAATCTATGGCTTTTGTAGACATTGGCTGAAGGAAAGCTGTACACAGACATGTTTCTGTAATACCCATTTCAGGAATGTTCCCAGAAGACTGAATAAAGACTACCTATAATCAACAGGATTTGGTTCAATGAGACTAGGAATCTTTTTATCAGCTTTCTGTGCTCATTTAAGTACTCCTGATAAGAACTGCAATTCATGATATTTGGATTATGAAAGTATACATACAGCTTTTCATATAGAAGTTACTCGTCAAACTTTACTCAAATTCTTGTGACTTGGTTGTACTTTTACCTATGCTTTCTTTCACAACAGGTCCAAATATGGTTGGTCATCTAGCCACAGAAATCACTTGAATCCTTAAGAGTATGGAGAGACACCCTTCCCTAATACAAAACCTTGGATGAATCCCAGCTCCCAAAATAAAGGAATGAATATTTCCCTGCCCACCTCTGTAATCCTTACAAAAATGCTGAAGGGTACTCAGCTAAACTTGGAAAAGCCTAAGCCTTTTTACAACCTTCTGTTTTAAAGGATTACACAGTTACGAAAGGGAAACAACATCTGCAGTCAACTTTCTTCGAAAATCATGCTATTGAGCAACAAGCATAATATTGATAGCTAACTGATTTATATAGTGCCATTTCCTCACTTCCGAGTGCTTCATTGATTTCAGATTACAGCACACGCTGCATTCTTTACCAAAAATGCAGCCATCTCGGGAGAGAAAACTGGCCCACAGAGCTGCAGAAAAAAAGATGCCGGAGCAGGAAACTGGAGGGGAATGGGAGCGAGTGGGATTATTTGTCTGTTGGGAGCTCAGGTGTGGCTTTCACCAGCCCTAAGCAACACAGCAACAAACTGGAGTAAACCTGAGTCACGGAGAGACAGAGCCCACGCTCGTTTTTCGGCACACCTCCCAGCCCTGCGCATCTCCTTCCTGGGCGGCTGGCAGGGGAAGCTGAGGCTCCCTTGCTTCCCGAAGCTGCCTTGCCCCTTCTCTACCAGAGCAAAGTGAAACGTAATGAGATGTGTGACCCTGTAGTTGCTAACGTTACTGCAGGCTTTGTCCTACAGTCATCCTGCATCCAACAAATACTATGCGGAGAGGTGATTAGCATTAATTTTGTACTATTATCAGTTTATTTAACAAATGACTGAAATTCTGATATGGAGAAAGATTAGGAAAACAGGCTTCTGCTCAACATGACCTACCACTCTGTAATTCACCATTCTAGTGAGAAAGGCAGAGCTTTCACATTAAAAACACGTTGATAATTCTGTATTTTCACATAGGAGACAAATGCGCATAGAATCATGACACAAACAAGAAATATAGAAAACACAAAGAGTTTGATGGCAAATATTCCTGAGAAGGAGGGTGAGTTGGAAGAAGAAACCCCAGAAAGGAAGATCTTTTCAGACAGTACTCCCTTGCACCATGCTCTTCCTCAGATTTTCTCAAACTTGGTACAAACAGAAAAATGCTGTCGTTTAGGAGGTGATGCTGATAACTTTAATAAATCATCTCTTTACGGCTGAAGGCACAACTGTTATGTTCTTTGTACAGCAAATAGTAGTTAGCTTTTGACCAAGTCTTGTCAGAGAACATCAAACCATCTGCCTGCCTTCACCATGCCTAGTTAACTTGAAACAGATATCCCCAAAGTTACTAATAACATCCAATGAATGTCCTTCAGTCAATTTTTATGTCATATCTGTCAAAAGGGAAGATAATCAGGATAAATTTATAATGTATATATTTGTGAGAAACATTCTATGCATGTGTGTGCGAGTGTGTCTGTGTGCATGTGTGCATATCTAACACAGGTTTTGCATTTTGGCATACTTGTAGCCCAGGAAGTGAAAAAGGAAACTGAAAAAGATATAATTTACTTTTGTTTGCAATGGTATTTATTTAACTGTTAGGTAATTTATGGACATAATTCGATAAGCATGTTAAAAACAATAAAATCAATGCCTGCATTTTGTGCCTGAATAAAGAAAAGTCAGTGACAAATAATCACACGCTGATTTGCAGGGAAAAAAAAATGTTACTGGAGAAAACCAGACCAAGTTGGAATGATGCAGATCACTGTTTTCCCTTAGAACAAACAACAAAGATTTAGCACAGAGCATTGTGCTGTGCTATAATTAATATGAGACGAAGCAAAGCCAATATTGCACTTGTTTCAATATTGGATTGCTTTTTATGGAGCATGATTAAAAGGTTCCTTCTAATGCACAGCACTCTTCACTCCAAATGATTACTCTAAGATCGGTAAAATGATCTCCACCAATGCTTGTATCACTTTTTCTCTGTTTTGAGTATTTCTGGCAAATAACATTTTGTTTGCAACACCCATCACACTGTGAGAGAAACAAGAGGTAGGAGAAAGCTTTAATTCTACCTCATCTCAAATTCTGTGGGAGTAAATTGTACGGTAAATGAGTCAAATATGGCTGTGATTTGGCAAGTGCAGCAACATCTTTCAAATTGCAGAAGCAAGCATGGTAGTTAATCTGTTTTTTGTTTTATCTATAGACAACGTTCACAAATAATTGCCCTAATTTACCTTAGTTGAAGGTACAACTACTGTACCTTACTGTAGCAGGCGGCACAGATACCTTTCTGGCTGTAAAAGGACAAAACTTCCATAAAGCATCATTTGCAGAGATCAGAACAGCCTGGATTGTCAAACCACCTAAATTCCCCCCCAAAAAAAAGTCTTACTACAGAAGTTCTGCTAGGAAGAATGACTATTTTTACTGTATTAGAGAGCACTTGTTTCGGCTTCCATCCTCATCAGTCTGACTACTGATGTACGTAAGCTGCTGCACATGCTTTAGTCTTTTCAGGCTCAAAGAAACTTGGTTAGAAGGTAAGACTAAACCTACAGGTGAGCTTCAGTCTTGAAACTCTGGGGCCTGCTCTGCAAGATACACGGGCTTAAATAGCAACAAGGGAGAATAAAGTTAGATGCTATGAAAACATTTCTAGCAGCAGGGATTGCAGCTGATTTTTATGGGGGGAGAATTGTCAACAATGGAGGTTTTCAAGAAGATGTCAGACAGACTTCCTGGCAGGGATGACTGAGGCACCACTGCTCTTGTCTTGGGATGGACAGATGTACAAAAGAACTTATTGGGGTTCCTTTCAGCCCAATTTTCTCCAATTCTTTTGCATTAAAACAGCACCATGTCAACAGGAAAAAATCACACAGAAGACGGATAAACATTAAGGGGAAACATCTCACAGGAGTTCATTATGCACCTCACTAACCACTTTAATTATGCATTAATTTATTATTGATGAAAAAATCAGTATTATATCTCAGCATCTTTTCTGACAGAGGGCTATATAAAATGCCTCCAAGCCTAAAATAAATGGTAATACCAGTGCTTTTTTTTTTTTTCTCAGCAAAGATAAAGCATCTCATCATTATCAATTAAAGAACTAGGGAAGTCTTTGAAAAGAGGACTTGTTTGCTTAAAGTACGTGAAGGTCATATTCACCCTGTAATACTTGATGAAGAGTAGTCATTTGTTATTTTTAAGCAGGCTGTCATTTAGCCATTATGAAGATGAATAACATTTGTTATTACCTAATAATCCTCCTGTTGATTACAGAAGAAAGACACTTGCAGACACCTTACGTGCCTTGCTTAGGTTTTGTAGATTATTAATGTATTTTGATTAAACTTTGTAAACAAAAAATTATGATTCCAGTTCTCTGGATATAGTGACTGACGTGTAATGCAAGATACAAGAACATGTCCAGTCCCTTGCATTTTGTTCTGCCTATGTTATTGGCCTAATACTCATGTAACATAGTAAAAACAAAGTTCATTTTTTAATATCAAACAGATTGTCAATGGATCATATGCTGCTCTATTAAGGTTAGTTTTTGGATGCCTGCCTTCCCAAAGAGAGTTAATGAAGCTATAAGTTACCTGTGTGGCTTCATTTGGAGTCAGGCCTAATTATCTGGATCATGGCCACATTTTGGAAAGTCCGAGCCTCATTTCCAAAGCAGATGGAGTCACTCAGGAATGACTTCATTTGTATTAATTTGTTACACTGTCTTCTGCTATTCATCTCAGAGAATGTTGCTGCCTTTGCAGTCTAGCAGGAACAGAATTTAAAAGTTTCAATTTGGGAATTTTTGCTTTGTGTTTTTTTTTTTTTTTTTAATAAATCCATTATCTTCCTTCACAATTTCCAATGGTGAAGTGCAAAGGCAATTAAGCAGGGTCCAACCCATGGCCATCAGATGCTGCAAGACAGTGATTATGTCACCAGAGATTTATGAGGCTTTCACTTCTAGGAACAAGTGAAGTGACCAAAACAGTGACCCAGCAGCTGTATCAGGATAACCTATGGAGCAATTCTGACTGGGCTTCATAAGCGGAAGGTATTTGATGTCAACCTTACCACAGCAAGAAAATCAAAAGAAAAAAAAAAAAGAGAGAGAGAGATGGTTAAGGGCTTAGGAAAGAGGGTAGTTTTACTGACACTTTAATATATTTGTCTAAGGGAAAGGTTAAATTACTCCAGTAGGGAAATTACACCAGGATTTCCGATTTGATACAGTTGTTTATGCACTGAGCAATGGAATTAAATGAAATAGAGATTGGATGACTCCAAAGTCATTGCACTGCATTTCTAAGGTTAGGAGCATAATGCAGACTAAAGCCAGGGGAGTTTAAAGGTGCCTGTGGTACAATTACTGTGCTGTATCATAGCTGACATAGCCTGGCCTGTCCCCTTATTAAATGAGGGCAATACTCAGCACCGTTAATCCTCCAAATACTTTGCCAATAAGCGTTACTATTACCATTTTGTACAATTTGTAAAGAGCAAAAGCAGCAAGGACAAATGAAAGCAGAGTATCATGCGGAAAAATAAAGAGACTCTTTTTGTATCATATCCTCTCATCTTTATCACAGCACCTCTGTCTAATCAAATTATTATCTGTCAATTATTTTCTGCAGAGAGCATAAGTGCTAGTCTGCTTTCCTTAAGCTTAGAAAGTGGACAAGTAGATTAGCACGTGGTAAATTGCAGCCAAATCATTCATTTTGGTTTTCTCTCACTCTGGCCTTGTGGCAGCAACTTTCAGTGACTACGTTTGATTGCAGACGCAGTGGTACCTGGGATGCTCCCGGGTGACAACAGGCTGCTCTAACCATCTCAGGAGCCACCTGAGTGACTCACACCCAGTGCTCTGCGAGATGCTGCAGGGCTGCTTTGGTGGCTGAGCTGAGGAGTGAAGGAGGAACTCACCCAAGCAAAAGGCAAATAGCCAGGGCTTCCAAGTTTGCCACTTCCAGGCTCTTTTGAAGTCCACTCTGGGAGCAGGGGGAGAGATGGCAGGACTGTGGCTGCCTCGCATAGCACTGATAGCTGGGGAAAGGAAAGGCAGGAGCAGAGGAAGAACATCCTCTTCATCGGGAGGAAAGCTGATAGGAAGAACAGATAAGGTTTCTCACAGGAGGCTAAAAATTTCACTCATTAAAATGTACACTCTGACTATGACACAGTAATGTGAAGCAAAGGAGGCCTGAGGGTAGGATCCAAAATGATGGAGTCATGTGGGGTGGGAAGAGGAAAGAGGCACTTGCAGGGAAATTGAGCCCCAAAGTTGTTGCAGGCTCATTTATGTCTCCAGGAAAGGTCAGTTGTCACTTCTACTCCCTTATATCATAAACATCCTGTGCCTATTGGCACCAAGTACCTCCTGCAGGTTTTTAATCACACAGAAACGGAGTTACAAGCCTCCAGCTCTTTGTGTTTGCACATCAATAATATTATTCATGTCTCCTGACTATCAAGGCAACAAGCAGAGGGCATTCCTTTGGTCTGGCATATTCTTTCTGAAATGAAATATTAAAGCTTTGATTTCCATAGGAGGAAAAAATCAGCCATATGTCTTTTCCTGTTTCTGACACTATTAATTACACACACACACTTCAAATTATTGACTATTGCAAGTACAAGGAATAACACATTTCAAAGTGTTCAGAAGTACCCTGGTATGTCAGAGAACAGATAAAAAGTTTCTGTCCTGAACAGCAGCCAGGCCAAACAGTAGAAAATGCTAATGCATGTTAATCAGTTATCTTCCCTATCCATGGCAATAAAGGCCAGATTCCTCAGCTGAAGTCAACAGGCATTAAATATGTTTTTTAAACCCTAATTTAAAGACATGGAAGTAGCGAAAGAAACAAAGGAAATGTTAGGTGATTAAATGGGGAAAAATTACTGCAAGAATAAGGCCATACATCCTGAAGGCTGCTAAAAATATCGTATCTGTAGCAATAAACACTGTTTTGAAATATTTCTGGACTGTCTGTCAGGAGGAGTATGGACTTTGATAGAAACAAACCCAAGATTAAATTATGGTAAACTCCACTTTGAGTGCTTGAATGAGACTTACCCAGTAAAAGAAGTTAGCTATGACCTTCTCCAAAGAAACTAAGCCTAGCTTTCTAAAGTACTAGAATTTATTTTGTGTTCTTTGGGGTCACTTTCTTATTGTTCTTTTTTATTTTATGAATTGATATGGTGAAGTCTCAGACACTTCCCAAGGACAACAACTTCATTTTACTGAGTACTATACAACCTAGGACACTACTTACACTACATATCCATTACTTATTTATAGGCTGAGGCCTCGATCCTACAGAGGATTTAGAGAAGTATTTCTGCCATTTGAATAGACACACTGGCCAAGGGACTGATGTCTAAATAACCATAAGATAATATCTGAAGAGGGTTTAGAGTATACTTGATTCTAGAATCAATGGGAAAAAAAATAACAGTAACAGTAATACAAAGACGTAAGTTTCATCAAGTTTTAGTGAAATGAATAAAATAAGTATCTTCAACTCTTTTATGTTGCTTTTCTTTTTAATTAGATCACAACAACAACAGATTCATAGTGGGAGAAATAAGACAGAGGAATTAGAAAACTTCTATTTTTAAATGTGACAGAAATTATTTTCAATACTGGGCTGATATTTTAGGATTTTTATGTAGCCAGACATGTTAAACTTAATTTTGCATTTCAGAGTTCCTCAACAACTGTGAACAGGTCAATCAGTATCTGAACTGGAACTTCAAACTCGTTTACACGTTACCTCATCTAGAGCCTTTCAATACAATGACAAAGTTTGCTTTGCAATGAAAAAGTTTGTTGACTTATTTCCAATTTTTCAGAGCCAAAGCATGTGTGAATGAAAGAATGAATTGGCCATTTAAAGTAATGTCTGTTTCAACATTGTCTTAATAATACATTCTAGTTGGTTCAAAATGTCATCAATTTAAAATTTAAGATAATTTATGTTAAGGGGCAGCCAAACATAAAAAGAACTTCAAAGTGGTCAAAACCAACCCAAACACTTCATAACATCAAAACAAATCATTTTAATTTAGTTTTAAAAATGCTTATTAGAATTATTAGTCATAGATGTCATTTTTTTTTTTTTTTTATGTTTTGTAGAGATTCATGAGAGGAAACATTTCCTCAGAGCAGAAGAACTGCCTCACTCAGTTCAATCTGCAGGAGACAGTCATTCTGCTACTGGACAAAGCAGGTTTCTGTTTCATGTGGACATGAAGTAGTTCAATACCTTTTCTTTTCCAAATGAATAATGGAACACAGTTATTGAGGGGTGTGAGACCAGATTTTATTAGCTAACACTTTATTTGGAGACAAAAATCATCTAATCTGAACCAAGATGTTAGGAGTTCCTTGTAATACATTTTCTGCAAATCTCTCAAAGCAGAATTGAGGAATGTGTGTCAGGTAACAGAAGAGTGGGAGTAAAATCTTTCATAAATGTGACCTCTGGTGTCAAGGAAGACTGAGGATGGTAGTATTTCAGCTATCATATTATACCGTAATACTAAACTCCTCATATCGCTACATTGGTTGTGTATTGATTTTAAAGGAAGATTGCTTATTAAAGTTATGAGGTTCAGGAGAAATTGGGCTGGCTCTCTTTTGGCTGGGTTTGCTTCCTCATATATTTGGAAGATGGAGTCTGGAGAACTTATTTTGGACTTGCTTTGTTTTTTTTTTTCTTTTTTTTCTTTTTTTTTTTGCCTTAGTTGAATAACACTTTTGGAAAAATTGAAAAAAAAAAAAAAAAAGCATTTGACTAATTCTGTATTTCCAGTACCCAGTACAGGCATAACCTGTATTTAGGACTTGCTAACCGGTTTATTACAGCTCTTTATTCAAGTCTTTGTGTTCCTTCTGGCAGTCCCTGCACAGATTACTCTGTCCCTCGGAGCATGGGCACATAAACAGTTGTTTGAGGTTTGTCACAGCTGAAGGAGTGAGATGAAAGGGGTAAGAAGAGAGGAGGTGGCATGACCTTCCCAAAGCACATGTGTTGATGCTGAAGTAGGAACTCCCTCCTTCGCTACAGCTCGACTATGGGCAGTCCCCTTCCCGCTGGCGGTACTTCCAGCTGGCGGTACTTCCAGCTGCCCTTCTGCACCCACCCCAGTTTCTGCCAGGGGAGATCTCCACCTCCTTCTGCGGCAAATGCCAGATCAGCTGTTAGTGCATGGAGATATGCTGGGCGGGCAATGATTCCCTGCAGGGGCTGGGTGGGAATAATGACCTTATTTTTTCCTTTCCAAATCAGTTACTGGTTGCACTCAGAAGGCAAAATGAACATCTGTACCCCCATCATCACAAGTAATTTTAGAGCATGAATTGCATCAATATTCAGACAGAGGGTAAAGTTTCACAGGTGCAGATCAATCGTGTGTTTGCATGGCAAAAGTGAGCTATTTCCATCTGGAAGGCACATATCCATCTAAGCATGGCATTGAGTCCAACCCTAGTGAGCACACTGAGGTCCAGCGTCTTGTTAACACAGTTACATGAATTTTTAACTGACTCGGAGTACACCTGGGTATTTTTCCCAGCTCTTGGGTGTCTGAATTACTTCTGAAAATATGTTCTTGGTTCTTAAATGCTTTTGAAAACTGAACCCATTATACTCATTGTGCATACTGAAAATGGGCAGAAAAAAGAAAATATTCTGAGTTAAAATCTGTGTGTGCAATTGCCCTGTTTGGGGTTTGTATCTCAGTTATGCATGAAAATCTTTGAAACAGCAGTGAATCTGCTGTATCTATGTTTTTGCTGTGCTACTTTTATATATGTGAATTTTTGGAGTTCTGTTTCTGCAGTGCATGAGTAACGTCACAATTTTTGGACACTTGCTGAGGTGACTAGTTACTCTACTGTCATGCTTGCAGAAAACCAGTATAGCTCAGACACGTTTTAATTTTTACTTGTCATCTGTTCACCTCAAAATTCAGAGGGGGAACATGGAGATTGGGAAAAAAAAACATATAATTTAGAAGCTACTCCAGGGAAAAAGAAATCGGTTCCCCTTATTTTGTTTGAAATTAGTATTCCATAGGAAACAAGACAGAGAATATGTGTTAAATAGCCTTTTGGCTGTTTTGTTGTTGTTGTTGTTGTTGTTGTTTGTTTGTATGTTTTTGAATTGGAGCTTTTTCATATATGTTGTATCACCAAGGGGCAAAGAACACATCAAATTCAAGGAATATTGCCTGAATGATATACATATGTAGATGTATGCAGCTCATATGCATTATTACAGCAGAAGCTGTAGGAGAAATCCGGTGCTGTATTATATGGCAAGGTCCTTCCAAATAACTAGGGAACAACATAAAAAGCTCCTCATTCATACTTATTTGGCAGTCCTTTGTTCATCTTTCTTCATGCTGCTTTCACACACAAAGCTACTTGGGCATTCATGATGAATGAGGACTAAACTGATTTTGTACAGCACCTTTTCGGGCATATCCTAATTGCTTAAGGATGCAGAGTAGCGTTGTGATAGATCTAAGTGCCAAGTGTTGTATTTACTGTGGGAGCACTCCGTAAATACTCGGTAGTTTGCCAGCACATCACTACAAGTCTCTTTCTTGAAACTGCTTATGTGATTATTTGTTATGCTGTGTTTTTATCAGGGCATGGCACAATTGTTTGCACAATTCTACATAACCTATAAGAAGTCAAGAAACATCAAAAAGATAGATATAAACATACCCATCATAAAACTAGTCTAAAAAGACAAGAAAAAAAGCTACCAGACCAGATTAAATCTCTCCCATCCAGTCTCCTGCCTTGGACAACACCCAGTACTAGGTGCTTCAGGAGAAGGTACGTGACATTCGTGGCTTAACATGCTCACAGCTCATCTTGCTTCCTACCTATCTGTGTTGGCTTGAAGTTGGCACAGGCCCTGAAGCATGAGATTGTATTTCCCTAATTTAATGTTATCCTATCCAATATTGGATTATCAGTTTTTAAAACCTCAGGGGAAATTCTGGCTTGCACAACTCTACTGCAAATAGTTGACTTGGTTCAGCAAATATTAGGCACCGCAGAAAGTAAATGGTGTTTGGGATTCTGACACTGGATGCTTTCTCAGCACAAACTTCACTAACAAAACCCTGCTCTTTTGAGCTAGTAGGCTATGCTGTGATGTGAAGCCTTCTGCTGATTCCATTACCAGGCATGTAACGTGCCATGGGAGGAGGGTGGGAAATGGGAGGGTCACATCCCACGCTACCTCCTGGAGCTCGGCTGTAGGAACTTTTCAGCTTCTGTAGCTCAGCCTGCTTAACAAGGAAGATCCCAACCCAAAAATCGAATTTCAGATAATCACTAAAGTTTGCAAGTTATATCAAAGCAAAAGACTGGCATTTTGTGGCCACTGTATTGGCTGTATGGTATGGAAGTACAGGGAATAACTGTGCTTATGGATGCACTGTGTCAAGATACGGTAAGATTGGAATAGGAAGAGCCATGAGACATTGTTCCCTGCTCACCCAACAGCCAGTGCTCTCTCCACGATCTCCCATTTTCACAGCCCAGTTCTTGGGCCTCAAGCTGCCTGACCCAGTTGTATCTCCTGCACATGCAAGTCACTGCCCCTTGCTGCTCTTTTATTTTCTCTCTCTCTTTTTTTTTTTTTCTAGAAAATCTAGGGCTTATATAGATCACTAAATATTACTTCCACCTTGTTAGTTAGGTGCTCCTTTCCTTCTCAATTTTACACAATTTAGCCTCCATTCATGTCACATAAGTGCTGGTAATGCCATCAACAGAGATCCACTTTCAGTGTTTTGGGTGTTTTCTATCAGTGGTCTAGGTTGGCTAGTGCCTAGTTGGCACTAGCCAACTAGGTTGGCTAGTGCTGGCTACTGCACGCAGACTGTCTGCCAAGCAGGTTTCAAACACTTGAAAGCCATATTGACTTTAATACAGACAAAAACTCTTGGTCATAATGTTTTCCATCAACTAGAGGCAGGCATCTTCTGGATTTCCTTTCTAAAGAGGAAAGCGAATTTTGAGACCCTGTGCTGTTGGAGCTACAGGCATCAATCTGCCAAACCATCCTGTAGCACAACTGTGATGGTTATGCTGTCTGTGGTTACTTCCTCTGACACATACATTTTACTAGTAGTTTCCAGATTTAGGATTAAGGAATTCCACAATGTGGGAAGTAAAACAGGTGGCCCTGGAGAATGCAATATCTATTAGTCTCTCTTTTATATTGCTCAGAAGTATATTAGTCACACTGCAGGAAGCACATGGAAGACCTCCTTGGTAACTTATAACTTCACTGATGAGCAGAACAAATAAATACGGGTAAAGGAAGAGGTGGAATACGAGAGGAAGGATACAGTCTAGAAAGACGGAGATATAAATATTTCATAACTGTAGGCTGAAACTGTTCCTGCTATCAGCTGGTGGAGATTTATAGATAAGATCATGAAAACATAGGAAATATCTTACTGGGTCAGATCAATGGTCCATTTAGCCCAGGATTCTGTTCCAGCCATGGGAATACAAGGTGCTATTTAGAGAAAGGACATAAGCTTGGCCACTCTCTGCAGTCTATATAAAACCACAGGGGACAACAGTGTGCCTCCAGTCTGACCTACATGACATGAAACTACAGAGCTTCACTGAATTAATTTCTCTTTGAACTAGAAGAAGACGTCATGCACCTCGGTTACACTCTGCCACTTAACACCAGCTGTGGATTTACTCAGAGATCTTTGTGGCTTTGTTTTCCCATTGCTTAATGTGTTTGAAATGTTAATATGCTATATGCTTTTTTTTTTAATAAGTCATCATCACCAGCATCAGCACTCTTTTTTCTTTGCTAGCTTTCACAACCAAGCAGTTGAAAGAAGAGAAAGAACTACCATAAAACTCCACGTGTCAAATGACAGAGGCTCCTTAACAGCTAAAGTTGGGGGAGAGGGAAATGCAAAGCTCCCCCAAGTCCAGAACGTTTTCTGTTTACGACCCAGTGTCTGCCACGCTCCTAGTACCATAGGTTAAAGTCACTCTTATCTATCAGTTTGGATGAGGGGTGCTTCACCCATGCTTCTGTATGCCCAGTTTTTCTATAATTCATATTTCTTTTTTTTTTTTTGAATCTGTGAGGATGTCT